>VWYK01086395.1:0-16175 GCA_013399775.1 Semnornis frantzii | reverse complement strand
AACCTCCCTAGACCTGCCCACACACATTTCTGCAACGTGCCTTACAGTAGGCTATTACAGGCTCCTGAGACCTTTTTCTACATGGCATTAGGAATAAGCTGAATTTGTGGGGGGGCATCTAAAATATCTATATGTGGCATTTGAGAACAAGCAAGGTGAAAACAGGCTAGTCACAGAAAGTATATGTAAAAATAAGCTCTCATTCTGTCTTTCTCTGTTTCTCTTTACACCAGGAAATTTAACTTGGGAGCACTGTATACTCTCTGACATTTGGAAATTTAGTCCCAAATGAGATTCCAGTTAGAAATGCAGCCCCATGAAAATAATCAGATCCAATCGGATGCAAAAGATGTGACCTAAAATATCAAAATATAATGTGTTGATATGAAAACCCCTGGAGAGAACAGAACTCAGAAAGGGTAACAGACAGCAAGGAAGCAAAGGTACTGGGTCCAAGAAACCAAGTGAAGGTGTAATGAGAGGAGAAGAAATCTGGTTAAGTGTGGAAGAGCCTCAGGTACACTGTAAAAAGGCTTCTGAAAGAAGGAATACAAGTGAAAGCTAAAAACACAATGAAACTTCTGAGACACAGAAAGGTCTTCAAATGTATCTCAATTTCAAGAGTCTCCCTTTAAAAAAAGCCATAAATCATCTGTCTGAAAAGCAAGTGTGACCATTTGAAAATGTAAAAGGAAAACAGTAACTCTCCCCCCCTAACACCGGACAGCTCTGCTGGGATTTCTGTGGGCAAATGTAGATGTGAAGCTTGTACACACCTAGTCCTGAGTTTGTTTCTTGAGTAAAGAAGATAAGCTGGTACTTCTGAGAGATCACTTATCTCCTCCTAAGGTAGACATCTGAAACAAGTCAGATGAATCACTCTGTAAAAATGTCAATTTATCTCTGCTGGCTATATGGGGAGGTGTGACTGAGCAGGTCAGCCTAAGAGGTCTACACTGTAAAACTTCTGAAGTGAGGTAAGCTGAACACCACTCAAAGCAGCCCTTGTTTTCATGTGAACCTTATGAAACCCTTGCTGACTTACTGAGAAATGAAAACAAATTTTCATGAGGACTCACCCTGAGGGTTATTGACCGAGGTGGTTTCTGAGGAGGATCTTCGTGAAGCCTGTCTCCCAAAGATGCCAGAACACGCTTCCGGTGGCCAATCAAGCTAATTTTTAAGACCTGAAATAATAATATTTTAAAAATGTTATTAAAAAGAACATACTGCAATCATTACATGAAGATCCTTTCAGCACGAAGCCATTTTCTCTTCAAACCTTTTAACAATTTAGTCCACTACAAAGCCTAAGTGGAAAGCAGTGCAAGCTAATCAGCAGAGATAATGACATTTGAGATCAGACAAGAGGAAATCCCCTCTAAATTGGAGAAAGAAACCAAAGAAGCTACAGATGTAGAAAACTGGTAACAAAATAGGCTCAAAAATGAATAGAAGGAAAAGGAAAATGAAACAGGAAGAGAAGGCAACAGAGCAGTAGTGAAACCAAGGAAGTAAGAGTAGGACACTGAAGGAGAGGCAGAGGTGCAGGCCAACGGCTAGTGGTGAGGATTAAACGAATTCAGGAGATGGATGAGGAATAGAGCGAAGAGCAGCCAGTGAGTGCCAAGAGAGAGCAAAAGGGAGAAAAGGAACCGGAGAAGGAATAAATGCTCTCACATTTAAATGTATTCAGCATGCCTTCCTCGGGCAAGCTCCCAACGACACATACAGTTTGCATTACCCTGTAGAACCACCCTTGTGTAACAAACATGGCACAGACTTTGTCCCGCAGCTCTACAGCTTTCAGCAGGTGCAGTGACACAAATCGCTCTTGCACGCCAGTGTGACCATCAGTGGACAGGTGCCATTACCTTGTGCTTGCCTAAACTCCATGGAGGCTGCCAAAAAGGTGTTTCAAACTTACTGCAACTGCCCCCCGACTTGTATCTGTCCATGTCCCTGCCACACAGAAACTCATCATTGCTTTTAAGGAAAACTCAGAGGGTGGAAGCATTGAAATTTCACAAAATCACAGAAACATCCAGATTGGCAAAGCCCCTCAGGATCACCAAATCCAACCTAGAACCCTACTCTACAAGATTCACTTTAAACCATATCCCTAAGCATCACATCCAAACGACCTTTAAACACATCCAGGGTTGGTGACTCCACCGCCTCCCTGGGCAGCTCATTCCAGTGCCTGACCAATGTCTCTCTGAAAAATTTTTTCCTAATGTCCAATGTAAACCTCCGCAGTCTCAGCTTAAGACCATCCTTGTTCTGTCTTTACCTGTGAGAAGAGACCAGCAGCAGCCTCTCCACAACATCCCTTCAGGTAGTTGCAGACAGCAATGACGTGTCCTCTCAGCCTTCTCTTTTTCAAACTAACCATCCCCAGCTCACTCACTTGCTCCTTATATATTTATGAATTAGTGGGAGGAAAAAAAATTAAAATTCCATTTTGATACTGTTCTTTAACAGCTACAATAGCATCAAAGTGTAATGCAGCCTCTACTGTAGAAGGAAGCCTCTGCTTGGTGAATGCAGGTGTCCTCATGTAACTCTTCCAGACTGTATATATGGTTTCCTACACCAGAGCTGCCTCCATTCCCTTTCAGAAGTACTTCCCACTATATTTAGGACCACCGTGTGTCAACACCCTTCATCAAGAGGAATTTCTCACTCAACCTAGAAAAAGTAATAGTCCCCAAAAAGCCCTGAAAATGCTTACTCCTGAAATGAACAACTACCTCAGTTTATGCAGTACCAAGAGCTACGATTCATGAGAACAAACAAACCCAAACCCCAGCAACTCCCCTATGACACCTCTTAGATCCTGTATCTCAAGACACGGTAGAGTAGCAACATCTCATGATTACTCTAGTGGATGAACTCCTGTGGATGATTCTGTGCTATCTGATACTGTTGAACAGGTTTGGGCTCCCCAGTTTAAGAGGGACAGGGATCTGCTGGAGAAGGTCCAATGGAGGGCTATGAGGATGATTAGGGGACTGGAACAGAGAGGCTGAGGGACCTGATGAGGAGAGGCTTTTTAGTCTGGAGAAGAAAAGCCTGAGAGGGGATTTAAGAAATGTTTATAAGTATCTGAGGGCTGGGGGGTGGGGAGGGAGGTGGGGAGAGGCTCTGCTCACTCGCTCCCTGGGACAGGACAAGGAGCAATGAATGGAAGCTGCAGCACAGGAGGTTCCAGCTCAACACAAGGGGGAACATCTTTACTATAAGGGTCCCAGAGCACTGGAACAGGCTGCCCAGAGGGGTTGTGGAGTATCCTTCTCTGGAGAATTTCACGCCCATCTGGATGCATTCCTCTGTGACCTGAGCTAGATTGTATGGTCCTGCTCTGGCAGGGGGGGTGGACTCAATGACCTTTTTGTGTCCCCTCCAAGCCCTGACATCCTGTGAACGTCCAGAACGTCTTGGTCGTCTGCATCTAGAAAGAAATGAGCTGTGCATGAAACAGATGAGTCTTCCTCCGAGGGACATCTTTAGAAGGCTGTTGCAGATCCTGAAGCTCAGCAGCAGATCTGGGCTGCAGAGCTCCACAAACCTGCTATGTGCTCTCCTATTAGCCTAAATCTGGAGAAGCATGAGTGAAGCTGAGATAGTGCAGCACACACGAGAACGCCGGAGCTATGCGGGAGACTTAGTTATGCATTCTGTTTCCACTGAATGTTAAGCAGGAGGGTGCACAGTTTATGTCCCTGTTTAACCAGATGAGACACCTGAATGAAATACAGCTACTTTAAGCATTACTCAGGTAATGCACTCCAGTGAACTTGATACTTTCCTAATCCTTCCCCATAACCAAGAGCATTTATCCAGAGATTTTTAAGTTGAGCTATGAGGTCCTTGTTTCAAGGACCTATCAACACTATGATTGCCTTATTAGCTGTGTCAAACCACACAAAGAATTTCTCTTGCACTTCACAGAGCTGTTGAACAACGGGAAAGGAAAGCACATGAGTCTTGAGGGACTCTGCACATCAGAGATCAGCAGATGGGTCTAAACGTTATACTATTTCATAAACTGTGCTTATTATGAAAGCAATACAGATCTTTAAACAGTGTAAGTGCTGCTAAGTTTATTCCACATTTTGTTTTTCCATTAAAATGCTGGTGACCCCAGATTTGAAGTGGTAGGGATTTAATGATGTGACCTACAAGAGACACAGTGTCATCAGCCAACAGGCAGCTGTAGTTCAGTCTTATCTGGACCACACACTCTGTTAAATGAAGACAGCTGGAAATGGATTCCCTGGTAATCATAAATGTGTTACTCAGCTACTAAATATAGAATCATAGGAAAAAGACCTCTAAGATCATCGAGTCCAACCATCAGCCTAACACCAGCATGGCCATTAGACCATGTCCCAAAGTGCCAAGCCCACAAGTTTCTTGAACACTTCCAGGGACAGTGACTTCATCACCTCTCTGAGCAACCTGCATGGGGTGCTGTTTTCTGAAACACTTGTATATTTGAGTTGTGAGAGTTTAACAAACATCCTGAAACTCTGCAAACTTGTTCTGTGATGGTTATCCTTGACAGTACTTATCCAAGTATCACAAATATAGGTCAGCAGTGTGCAACGGCAAAGTTGCCTACAGCAGCATCTTAGAAGTATCTTAAAACACTGTGTATCACATAACCATTAATCAGTCCTCTATTTATTTAGCCTACAGCTTAGCTCCCCATGAATACTTCCTATATAGCTGATAACAGCAAGCACAGTAACACTGAACTATATGGACAGACAACGCAATGCACCTAAGTGCTCTGCGGTGAAGCATTTTGTCAAGTAGATTGTAGCCCACTTAATAGATGATAATGAAATGAGCTTCACAGTGTGGCTGCAGGAATCAGATACAACACGTCATGAAACTGTGGAGAGCAGCTGCAAGCCCTCCACAGCCTGTTATTCAACAAAACCCAACATGTACCTGACATTCCTCTTTCCATGCCGAGAGTTGGATACAAAAATAATATTTCTCTATCTCCTACATTTGCTCCTATTTGATGTTGTAACACAATTAAAATAGGGCAAGTAATTTGTCTAAAGAAATGATCCATGCACACAAATTTAAGCCTATTTTTTTGACCTCCATGTTCTCCAACGATTAGCATACAAAATAAAATTCCATTAGGAAATGTAAGGAAACCACAAATGCTACCAATGTAACACTCTGCATTTAGATCTGGCTAAGTTGACAGATGTTTTAAAAAAAACTCTACAAAAACATGTAGCCCAACAAATCCCTGATGACTGTGTATGTGCAGATGCTGGAATTAATAACTTATTCCATCTAAAACTAAGCATTATTTCTGCAACACTCTTCTGCCTGGTTTTTCTTCTAATTGATTAATATGATCCAATATAAGATTCCCTCAAAAAAAAAAAAAAGAGAGAGAGAGAGAGAGAAAGTATTATAAAGATTATTAAGACTACTGAAATTCAAAACATAAATGCCCTTTCTTTTGGAATAATCTGAAAAGTTATTGCATGGGCTAAAATTAGTACCATAATAGTGCAAGCAGCCTGGACTAAACGTTTAGTCTGGAGTAAACGTTGGACACTAGGAACTAACAACAAAGTGATCACAATAGTACTAGTGATTCTCTGCTAGGAGCATCAGATGCTTCAGAATTTAAGAAGAAAAAAGTGGTAAACACAAGCCAACAAGGTGTGGCCTTCCTATTTCTGCAAGTAAACACCCCAGATGCTAGCTAAATTCAGTATGAGTAACCATTGTGCTGCTGGTGATAACAGAAACAACTCCAGGCTACCTGTGTGGTCCTAGAGACCAGGAGTATTGTTCCCAGACAACCTTCTTGAGCTTCAGTGTTAACCATACAGCACCACGACAGAGCAAGTGCAAGACCAATGTTACCCTACAAGATTTTGCAGGATTATTTACAGAGCATATAAATTATAATTAAAGTTACCAGCACTACAACACATTTCATAATGCCCTAATAATTTATTTATCTGTTTTTAATATGCAATTATCAGCAAAGAACATTAATCTGTACATAAGCATGAAATGCAGCTAGTGTAAGAAGAACTAGGAGACAAAATACAAATCTCCATAGAAAATTTCAGCAGCTCTAAAACTGACCTTTTTATTTTCTGATCTCGATTCAGTTTAATCACTGACTTTATTCCAAGCAAAAGGAATTAAAAACATTCCAGCCATTTTAAAGAATGGGACATTCATATACTAAATAAATAGTTTTGGGAGTTTTTTTCTTCTAATAACATACAATAATGAACGTTTTCATAATATGAGAAGAAGCAAACAGCTATTTGCTGCTTGGAGTAAAACGCAGGTTACTCCAGCTCACAGTTGTAACCAATGCAGTCATTAAAAGGTAAACTCTATAATGTGAGAATAGAGTTACCAGATTGATCATGCATTGTTGCTCTACTGCTGGCATTCATACTCATCCACTTTAAAAAGGGGAAGAGTTGTAAATGTTTCATAAAGATAAAAATATTAAAAGTGTTTGTGGCCTTCAAGAGTCATCACTGGCAGTGCCCATGCTCTACTGGCATCAACTGATAGCAGGATGCTAAGGACAGAACCCATCCCAATTCTCTACCAAAGTACAGGTGAATTGTTCTGTAAGTCTCGTGAAAACTGCATGGAAATGCTTCTTTGGAAGAAAGATCTACCAAAGAAAATACCAAGGTTTGGTGGAAAAGGAGAGGTGCTGGGCTGCAGAGCAAGAGCAGCTGTGGCAGAGCAACCTCCCATGGCATCCTGTCCACCTTAAAAATGAAGCTGGGAGGTGAAGAGGAAGCAGTTCTCTGCAGGGCCAGCTCCTCATCTGTTTCCTTACTTGACCTCAGAAGAATTAATAATGGCCCGAGTAATCGGGCAGGAAAGTATGTGCAAGGATTGGGGAAATGAGTGGAAACCTGATTTTCAGCAGTTGCTCATGCTTACAGCAGCACAAGCCAAACGTGAGATAAATCCATAAAGAAACTGTAGCTTCTTTTACGTTGGACCACTCAAAAGAAGAGGGCAGCTAGCATAAAAACCCAAATCTCTAAAGAACCCTAAAGCCAATGTTTTAACACAAACCATGGTCTGCAAGCTTATGCTTTTTAGCATTCAGCAGCTACCACATTTAGTTTTCTGGTTTGTCTGTCAGGTGCATCTCCCGTTTTTCCCCAGAGGACTGGAACAAACCTGTCAGGGACAGGGTAGCCATTTCATGAAAATGTTTTTTCCTCTTATAACTTTCTGTCTCCTCAGTAATCAGTGGGGATTCATCCTACTGTCGAGTGTCTGCTTAGCCTTGGCCACGCTGCTTTCTTTGACAGCATCTGACACACTGGATGAAGTAAAACACGTTTTGTGATGTGCTAGTACAGGCGCCGTTGCCTCTATTTTGGGTACCATGTGTTATGCTGTCCAGGGATGTCACCTCTATCAAGATCTTGATTTCATTACTTCACAGGAAACGTGCACCTACATATACAACATGATGTAAAGAAGGCCCTCAATTACTGTTCTACTTGCTCTGCCACAGCAGGCAGATGACCAATTTAATCACCTTTCTTCCATCAAGGACACTCCCTCCAAAAAATTAACTTTGAATGACTGATAATTTCAGTATACGTTACAGCATAGCAACCTTAGCATAAAAAAAATAACAAATAGAGACCTCCTCCATCAATTAATTTTCATAGCTCTCTCACACCGTCCTGGTTTGCAACCCATGCTCATTAAATAATTGCTTAATTAAACTAATTAAAACAATTACTACAGGTTCTGGAAGAAAATCATGTCTTGAAACAAATGGCATCAGCCCCTCTGTAAAGCTTCAATCGATCAGTCAATCTCCCTTGTCAATCTCATTCTTCACCACCAAATGGAAGAAGCTACCACATACGGAAAAGCAACCACTTCAGTTCAACTTGCAACTGTTATCTTTCAGGTACTCTGATTTGCATGATTAAAATAAATTAAAGGCAACTTTGTCTTACCTAATGTTTTATTTGGATTATGATGCTGCTTGTCAGATTCTGAACCCCAAATCTTCTCCCATTTTCCAACTACTTGATATGGGTTTAAAAAAACCAGCTGTTAGCTCACTCTTATATCCTTGCTTCGTTTATATTCTTTACACTACACAACTGTAGCAATGCCACTACTTTCTTTAAAAAAAGGCAATGGCCACCATTGCAGAGCAGAATCATACATCATAGGCAGAGCAGGCATCATGCTGTACTTTGACTCTTAATCTGTGAGGAGGAAGCACCATGGGTGGGAAAGAACAGGCTCTATGAGCACAGCAGGATGGCTGGATTAACTCTGCCAGGGGCAGCAAGGGGACAGCAAAAGCATTTCTCAAAATATCTTTTCCTTTCATGCCTTGAGGTAAAAGCAGGAAGGAACACCATCAAAAAAGTGGGGTTACAAAAGGATACAAATAAAGTGGCAGAAATATTCATCTGTCAATAGCTCAAGCAAGTCCTTCCCTGACGGCTCTGAGCAACACGACAAATTCCAGCATGAAAGATTGTCTGCGTGATTGGAGATAAATTGCAAGCGCGAAGCCGTTCAGATCGTACACATCTTATGCAGATTCCTTCATTAAACATTCAGCATTAGTCTGGCTTAAGGAAGAAACATTTTTGTACATAACCAAATTAGAACAAAGCAAGTGGGCAAGCTGTACTGAAGAGCTCTCCAAACCGGAGGCTGATTTTGTACTACAGTTGAAAAGAAGATAAAGTGAACTTCGCATTAACAGTGAAAACCAGCAAAGCTTTGGTTATCTCAAACTTGTTGTCCTTAAAGTTACTTTATAAAGTACAAAGAATACAGATCTGTTTATCTTTTTGAGCTCCACGCTTTGGGCAGATACATTATTAATTAGGTATTCTGGCAAAGCCCACCAGTGAACGGGTTATCATGGGAAAGACTTTCTTGCTATCAATTCTATTTGAATTTTTCTCAGAACTGCTGCACAGGATTCCTAGTACAGGGTAGTGTAACATGTTTTATTCACCTTTGTTTTTCTCCCTCTTTTTTTTTTTTTTTTCCTTCATACTCTTTAAAAGTTCCTGAAAAAAGAAAGTTCTCCTACTAAGGAGTGTCCAAAGGAGGATAAACCTAATCTTTATGGCTCAGGCTTTGCTTTCTTTACCTTGGGCCCACCCAAGCCATGCAATAAAGTCAAAATAAGAAAAGAGTGACAAAGAGTTCATTCCCCACTTCTCCCATCAGCGGCAGTAGCATGAGCAGTCCCAATTTTGCTGAGTGTTAATGGGGCATTTTTGGACCTGCATGAAACCAAAATCCACAGGACTTAGCAGACTTGTGGATGCAATTAACCGCAGGATGGTAGCCCCATGCTGCAAGAAGTGAGAGGACCCAAATCACACCTAGAATGATTCCCAAATCACTCTTAATGTTGGCAAGAATCTCCTCAATGCCTACTCATGCCTTTACAATTCTAAACACTCTAATTTGGCAAATATTCTTAATCCAATGATTAACCATTAGGATTCTTGAATTATGTTTTTGTTAATATTTAACCTAAATTGTCTCTGCTTTAGCTCTTGTTCTGTACTTACTGATTTATGAAAATAATTCAGCATTATCTCCATTATGACATCCACTTAACATGTTGGCAGAAAGTTAGTTGCCCTCAATCTTGCTCCCCCCTTGAAGGAACACGCTCATTATAGTAGGAATCTGGTTACAAGCTGAGATGTAGCCACGATTTCACAAGCAGAAAAAAAGCCAACAATCCTTCTTCCCCTCCTCTAAAAAGCAACATAAACACATGTGCTGGTTTGAGCTAATTGGAATATTTTAATAGAGAAAATTATACTATAGGCTGTGAAGGAAAACAATGGTGATGTCTACTTCACTCATAGGCTTGCTGAGATGTTTAGGAATAAGGAACCCAAAACAAAGAAGATAAGAGAGTCTCTCGAGCTGGCTGTCTGGGTCAGGAGGCACAGGGGTCTTGGGCTCTCTAGCAGCTCTGGCTTCTCCTCTCGGCTGAATAACTTCACTAACCACTTTTTCTTCTAATCCTCCCCAGCCGATCCTCCTTGCGCGTAAGGCAAACTTTGGGGTAAGGTGTGGGGATGGGGAGAAGGTGGAAGGGTGGTTGGGAGTCCCTCCTGGGGTCTCAGATTTCTGGTAGGGGTGTTGTGTGTCTGTATTACCTTAAACTTGTATATTTCTGTAAATATTCCTGTATATACTGTATATATTTGCTTGTATATTGTGCTAAGCTGTAAATAGAGCTTCATCTCTTAATTTCCAGCCTGGCTGAGTTCTAGTCTGGGTCATTTTACAAATGTGGGGGGGCAGGGAACTCCCAAACCGCCACAACACATGACATTTTTACTTTAAAAATAAATAACAGAAAACAGAAAAGCAGACCAGTTTTCCTTTCTTTTGGAAGTCATTTCGCACAATTTACATGCAATTTTGCAAAACTCTTCCATCAAGAACGACCCCAGCTCCTAAATTTGTTTTAACTGGAGATAAAGAATTCAGTGTATAAGCACACTATCCCAGCTGAAGCATAAAGAGAACTACACTAGAGGACAGAAACCCACAAGTTTTTATACACTTCTCTTGTTAGCATGCACAACATTCATATATCACTGTCCTCTTTTATTTGGTATTATGCTGCTGACTGATGTTCAATCGAATATCCAGCAGGTCTACTCCTCCTGCTCAGATTATTCCCTCAGTACAGCTCGACAGTAATATAGTCAGAGCCTGTTCTATTCTCTCATGTGATCTGTACTTTCAAAATAAATCACTTTAAATTTCTTCAATTAAATCTTACATAACTGATTCAGCCCAATTATGCCTTACAAAGATCATAGTCTGTTTTAATTCTATTTTACAAACGTTCCTATGACATTCAGCCATTGCCCTTTGGATCAGAAACGACACCGAGAAAATTCACAACTGTTTGGGTCAACAAATTGGCAGACCTTTAATCTCGCTAGAGCTTGAAATGTTAAAGCAGAAAAAGACTTAGTTTACATGTATATCACTATATCCCCACTGATTTATAGTATTGGGAGTAATAGCTAGTGGTGTTCTTGTGAAGCCAGCTACGTTTCCACATCATCTTGTCACAAACATGCACTGCAGTACAGATCGTATTAGCTCACTATAACATAACTTGTCATGAACATTTTATACCACACCACCACAGGAACTATGATTAACAATGAATCAGAAGAGTAGATTTATATGAATAACAAGCAAAGTGAAAAAAAAAAAGCCAAACCAACACCCTCTTATTATGGACAATTAGATGATAATGTAACTTAAATATTTGCTATCTTCTGATACAAAATCATTTGGGATTCCTCCACATGACTTAAGACTTAAAATCTATTTCTGTGTTGTACTAAGGAACTAACATTGGGGGGTGGTGTGGTGTGGGGTGTGTGTTTCAAATGAATAAGTCACTATCTCTTAAGTACAGTTTAAGAAGTTCTTTTCAACTACACACCTCACTTAATTGTTTCTTAATTCTTCACAGAATCACAGAGCTTTAGAGGTTGGAAGGGACCTCTAGAGATCATCCAGTCCAACCTCTCTGCCAAGGCAGGATCCCCTAGGGTAATTCACAAAGGAATGCATCCAAGCAGGTTTGGAAAGTCTCCAGAGAAGGAGACTCCACAACCTCTCTGGGCAGCCTGTTCCGGGTCTTTGTCACCCTCACTGTAAAGCAGCTTCTCCTCATGTTGAGGTGAAACTTTCTATGTTCCAGTTTGTAGCTATTGCTCCTTGGCTTATTGCTGCTGACCAGCAAAAAGAGATTGGCCCCACCTCTCAGATATTTGTGATCCACATCTGGATCTAGAAAAGTGTAAGGCTTCTCACATTTTAACTCTGACATTTAAACTTATTTGTTTCTGCTGTAATATGAACCTTTGAATCATCAACTATTTTCCACTCATGACTTGTGTTCATATTATCTTATCAGATTCCTTACAGATACTCAACACTAAGTAAATCAAACTTCTGCACAGAATTGAAAGTCAAATGACTGTGTTACCTCAGTAGCAGGAATGAAAAATACCTAAGGAAAAGGTTAAAATGTGCTTTTAAAATGTTATGTTTCTGTATAATATACAACAAGAATACTCAGCTGCAGGTAATTTTTTAATTTTCAGGAACTCATTCTGTGTTTTACCCTAATTTAGTTCAAGATGAGCACTGCTGATCTTTTCTGAACTCATACCTATTACAAGGAATTTACTAAGTGCAGTAACCTTAGTAACTTGGTGCTAAGTTACTAGGCACTTAGCCTAGTTAGTTAGGCTTTACCAAGTGCTGCTGTCTCACTAAGCCCTCAGTACTTGGGTGCCCTCCCTGGTTGCGAGCCCAGAGGCCTGAAGAAGACTAAGAGTGGTGCAGCCAGGCTTTACCACTGACTGGACTACCACTTGACAGAGTTACAGAATGCATCTTGCGAACCCTCCCTGCAGTGAGCAGGGATATCTTCAACTAGATCAGGTTGTTCAGAGTCCCACTGAGTTTGACCTTGAGTGTCTCTAGGGATGGGGCTCCAACTGCAACTCAGGGCAAGCAGATTCTCTGGGTTCTTCACATTCGAAGATTTAGGATGGTATGCAAAGTTAACAAAGCATTTTAAAACAAACCACTAAATGTAGTGGTGCTTCAGAGCTGCCCAGGAGATGAAAATCTGCATTTCAGTTTGCACACCAGAGGAGTAGAGCATGATGCATACACTGGCACCCCAGAATTCTGGGGCTTGACACACAAGCACCAGTTCAAGAGAGGCCACAGAATGGAGGACTCTGAACCACAGCAGGATGCATTAACTTGTGCATTTCCCTGCCACTGCCTTGATGTGCCCTTTCCACTCCGAGCTGCTTCTCAGTATCCTTCAGCCCAGTGCTCCTTGTGGTCATGCTGAACATGCTACTGTGCACTTCATCTCCAGGACACACAGCAGCAACCTTCAGAGAGGATTACAACCATGTAACATTACCACCTGCATTTGTGTCAAGGATCAACACCAACAAAGACCTTGCACAAGCCAGAGATACCTCTACACCTGTGGTGAGGGAGCAAAGCAGAAACCAAATAAATGACCAAAGCCACCACATGCAAATCATAACCCAAAAGGCAGAGAGAGACACCATGAGATACAACGAAGCCCTAACTTCACAAGAAGTTCTATCTGTTGAGAAGTTAAAATGAAAATGTTAAGTTTTATTAATCCCCATCTTAAATGCAGATGTGAGCTCTTGAAATACTAAGGTAAAATGGGAATTTGGAACCTATGAGAGATAAAATGAGTGCTAGAAATTTTAAGAGGATGAATAACATAGGAGAAGAATAGGAAACCCAGAAAATGGGTTGTTATAGTAGTCAGATGAAAAATAGCTAATGGAGGATTTCTCATTTTACAACAAGATTTAAATGTTAACTATTTGAAGGACACCAGTAAGTACCATCCACGATGTATCTGTGACAAACCAGAGCATGTGGGTTTTGTTTGTTCTGGCTGTTCATATCACTTTCCAATTTTCTCCTTTGCAAATCCAACTTCCTTTTCTCATTTGTCAACCTTCATTCTCCCTCTCTTCACATCTTAATTTCAGCTCAGTAAACTCCAAACTTCCCCCTTCCAGCTTTGCTTCAGATCCCCTTGACCACTTCCCACCCAGCTCAGCAATTTAATCCGCATTTGCAACGACACTGCCATCTCATCCAGCCAACCACTACAGGATGACAGAGAGAAATGACAACAGAATGAGCAAAAACTGCTGACCAAAGAGTAAGGTAAAAGGCCCAGGGAAAAATGGAAAGGAAGCTGCTGGATTAGTAATAAATCCAGACTTGATTCAACAGCATCTGCTCTCCTCCATAAGTAGTGAAACAACCATGTAATAAACATTTAAAATGTATATTTAATGTCTATTATACATGTCATTTATGTGATAACAACCCAAGCTTGCAGAAAAGAGACTGCCTCACTCTTCAGCAATTTCTGTCCTTATTTTGCACCTCTAGGATACCGCTGAAACGAAGAGAACAAACACCCACATGCGTTTCTATTCTTTCGTAGCCTGTACAGCGAGTTTTTCGTACAAGTGGTGCTGCTAGAGCACTGCAAACAGCTCCCTTTATCAGCCATGACCTGGGACAACTTACTACACTACCAGACACTGCAGGATTGTTTAATTCTTTATTGAGATAAATCATAAAAGGAGACATTTGCCAATGTTTCGGCGACAGAAAGCATTTTGCAGAGTGTCTATTCAATAACATTTTGAAGGAAGAAAGTGATTTTGTGAACATGGGTTCTTGCTGCCCATTTTTTTTGGTTAATTGTGCAACTAATTTTTAGCTATTTAACGTCTCATGAAATCTTTGCTAGGATATGGTTTCTTAATGGCTAAACTGAAAATGATTACACTGTGATAATGTATAAAATACTTAGGAAATAAAAAAATTCATTTCCCTGTGTTAACCATTGTATTACTTTGCCAATAAAATTTCCAAGTCTCTAGGACGGGACATGTATGTTAAAATCATCTAGGGTCAGCTGTAGCAATTTACAAGCTTCAGTGGCTCAGAATTTCATATATTTAAGAAAATGTGGCATGTGTTTGTATCAGCAAGTTTCAACCGTCATTATCCATCTCCCTCCTACACCTTTCTAGTATAAAAACTCGTTCTGCTTGCTGACAGAATGCTAATTTGGCTTTATTTAAATGCTAAAGCAGCATAGTCCAGCTATCTCATTTAAAATACGTGTAAAGCTGTGAAACAATTGACAAGCACCGTGAAGAGCGTCTACCGTAAGATCTGCACGGAATTATTTTTCATATTTCTCAATAGAAAACTAAAAAGCCAAAGCCCCACACAGATCTCATAAAATAAGGGAAGAGAAAAGGGTAATGTTTACCTAGCGGCTCACCAGATCAAACCTCCCAGGGAAGGTTCAGGTTGGATATTAGGAAGCACTTCCTCACAGAAAGGGTGATTAGGCACTGGAATGCACTGCCCAGGGAGTTGGAGTCACCATCCCTGGAGGTCTGTGAGAAAAGACTGGATGTAGTACTTGGTGGTATGGTTTAGCTGATGTCATGGTGTTATGTCATAGGCTGGACTTGCTGTCAGAGGTCTTTTTCAGCTTTGATGATCCTGTGAAAGGCCTGGTGATGTATATCTAGAATATATACATATATATACACATATAGGCTTCTGTTTGTGCAAGAGCAGTGGCTCATGCTTGTAACTGCAGCCACGTTTTTGCTCTGTGTGTGCACTAAGAAGCGCATTAACAAAGCCTGCATCAAATATAAATGAGAGTAAGAGGAATTTCCACATAGGAGTAGTACAAACCCCCTAAATATAGAGCACTCTATGGGCAAGACCTGGGTTGGTTTCTCTTCTAGCGACACTTCTCCCAGACCGCTGTCCTTCATAAAGGTGTAGGTTAAAGTGGAGAGTATAACAAAACTTGATTAGTTAGATTGATTCCAAATACTTGGTGTGCAAGGATGTGCAGAGTTTCAATAAATACACAGACCTTTACATAAAGATGTGTGATGTGTGTCACCAGTGCTGCACGCACACAAGCGAAGAGGAAGCAAGAAAGAAAATTGTGCAAGGGGCCCCTCATAGCCCTGCAGAAGAGCTCACCACAAGACACCTGGGAGACAGTGACCACTGGATTTGATTAGCATCAAAATTAGCTCCATGTCAGAGCAAACTGGGAGCTAAGCCTCTCTCACAGAGACTCAGAGAGTCTATTTCAAGTTTGAAATCACGGCATCTTAGCTTCCCCCACCAAGTGAAAACGCAGGCACAAGCTAGCGTGTTAAAATGTTCCTCATGACGGCAGAGAAGGTACATAGGCAAATGAGACAGCAAAACCTGTTAAACTTGACAAGTGAGATTAAGAGGAGAATAAAGTAACCTTTTTTTTTTTTTTTCTTCTTTATTCTATTTAAACTCTTTAATTCTTGAAAGGTTAAAAAAACCTGCAGAGATTTATCAGCAGAAAAGTCACTAGTAAAAAACAATTAGTTTCAGAAGGTCAAAATAACTTTCTTTGTGCAGATTGCAGGAAGACGATAATCCTTGTTGGACACATCCATGTTTCTAGGTAT
>VWYK01086385.1:3902-16366 GCA_013399775.1 Semnornis frantzii | reverse complement strand
ATATTGAAGTAAAAAACTGGTTAGTCATATGCCAAGAATAGAATAAGAGAACTATGAACAAGAAGGATTGAATCTTGTTTTGCAAATGTCTGTGACAATGAAACTCCAATACAATTGGGGAGGATTAGGGAATCAAGGGAATAAATGATTTCAGGGCTAGACGGAACAACTTGCTGCTAGGTCTGTCATGCATGGGCAATAAATCACATGTGGTCACAGCAGGAAGCTAGTAACACACCAGAGATCAAGGACATACCTGGTTCTAATATCTGCAGTACTCGGCATGTGGTACTAATAGTTCCAGTTTTGCTTTTGGGGCACAAAGTAACAGTCCTCCTCAGCGGTGCTGTAGGAAGGCAGTTACTACAGACTACAAAGAGATTGTCCATTTGCACATACAAAAATAATTTCCTACATTTATATCATTCACATAGTCCCAGGTAGATAGGACTGAAACAGTGGCCAAACTACCATTAGGTGCACAATGCAAAACACCTAGCTCAGAAGGTAGTCAGGGTCTTTGTGTCTGTATCGAGATGCCAAAGGCATGAACACCACTAGAGCTGAAGGGAGGGCCAGTGTCTCTTTCCTTTGAGCCTTTAGACTTCAATTCATAACTTGTGGATTCACTGGGAAAGGCACAGAGCCTCTGAATCCCTGCCTCAGCCTTAACTGGGTGACTGAACTTGAGGCATTCAAGGAATAAACAGCTGTTGTGTGTAGCAAGAATTGCATCTATTTTTGTGCCCACTCTTCTAGTCTTGTATGTAAAACATGCCTGTTGTCCTGATAGCTGCCTGTTTTCATTTTCTGTTAACGTATGTTGACAGCAGCATGAATTATAGTGACCTGACAAACACGTGCTCCATAAATGTGCCACAAGCAAAGCAGTGGCTGCAGACCTTACCTTGAGGAACTATACTATGGCCTGTACTTATGGATCTCAGGGCTAGAGAGTGTTTCTTGCTGAGCTGCAGTGTGGTAGTTTGGGGATGGATATTTTCAGTTGCAAAGAACTGTCCTCCAGCCAGCCCAAACAGTTTCACTTGCCCTAGCAGCAGAACTCCTCCAGGAATGGGTAGACCTGCCTCAGTCTCAGAGTATTCATCTAAAAGCTGAATAATTGGCCAATGGGTGAAATAACAATAATCCCCACTTCCCAATATAGCAGCATTTGCCATAGAAGAGTCACAGCTGGAATACAGCTGGGGTAAGCATGCCATGGTGTTACACTGGTAATAGATGTTGCCATTGCCATTCACAAGCCATCCCTGTTGGGTGAGGGTAGGTGCACGATCAGCTCCTGCTGCATAGCACAGCAGCTGGGTTGTTGCAGTTGCCTCCTGCAGTTACAGGAAGAATGGCTTCTCCTGAGAGCTGCTAAATATTTTATCCTTTCCTTTGCTTCATGTTGGTAATTAGCAAAAGCAAGTCAGAGACGATGCTTGCTATTCTTCTTTCCACTGAGTGCCAAGTCATATTTAGAATAATCTTTGTTGGTTCCCAGCACAATGCAGTATTTGAGCTGGGTTAAATCCCAGGAACACTCTTATAATTGAAAGCAGCTGGGCATAAATGAGTGCTCCCACCTAGGATGAATGTGACTGCTTCAGTATCAGGAGGAAAGAATTGTTCCTCAAACAGCTGTGACTGTAATGAGATAGGGATTCACAATGTGTATGCAAGGATTCACCTATCCTGATGACTTGGTAATCAGTGCAGACCATGGATCACAAGTCATGTATAGCCCCTTACAAAGCACTTTGCGTGCTGGATTTCTGGGCAGTAACTAGAGCTCCTGGATGGTTTGAAGCTGTAGCTGCTTACAGAAGGCATCCTGGTGAGGCAAGCACAAAGGCAGTGGAGCCCTGGAGTGTGGTATAGTCACAGTCAGAATCCAGTTGTTTACCCACTGAGAAGACAAACCATTTTATTAATTGTATGAAATTAAAACTAATGGAAAAGAAAATTGGTTTGGAGTCAATGACTCAGCATCCTTACAAGAATAATTATGTATCAGCAAAAGTAGGTTTGGGGAAAAAAATAGATTAGGCCCTTAGAGTGGTACAAAATACTGTTTTCAGTTGGATAAAGAGTGCAGGGAGATGA
The DNA here is from genome assembly GCA_013399775.1 of Semnornis frantzii. Lineage (NCBI taxonomy): Eukaryota > Metazoa > Chordata > Aves > Piciformes > Ramphastidae > Semnornis > Semnornis frantzii. Next base: position 14,257 of record VWYK01086385.1, on the reverse strand, counting down.
ATGCTGTTTGCAAAGGGAATAATTCCTATGTATTAGCATTAGCCCACTCCTTGTTGAGTAATGTCTCTATAAGAAAAAAAAATCATTTCAAGGAGAATGCACTGTTTCTTTATAGAAATGGTTCATATAATCCTAATTGCACATTTAGTCCTATATGTTGCCTACTCCTGCAGCTCTAAGACAATTCTTTGTCCAGTAAACTTCCTTACAATTTGTGAAAATAAGTATCTAAATCTCAGATGAGCAGGGTACAGAGTTATACTTGAAGGAAACAATCACTTTACTGAAGTTACATACTTTTAATATTTTACACACCTGCCAGCACTGTTTTCCTGCTATTTTTGTGCATACTCTGAGTGCAGTAGTTCAGGGGAAGAGAGTAACACCTGAATTCACTCACTCTGGCTTCTGGAAATACGTCGTGCTGCTATTCACATGTGCTCTGTAGATGAACTGATCGTGTTACTCCACCACAGATCCCAGACTCTGAAGTAAGTAGCTGGCAGTTAGTAAATAGGTTGACTCCTAGGCGAGGAACAGCAACTTCAATCCAATGAGAACTCAGTTTATGTGAGTGATAGGAAGTACATGAAGGCATCATGACACGCAGTCATTTGATTGCCAGAAAAGCACAGCATCAAAATTTCTCCCTGAACAGTCAGAGAAAAAAAATCTTTCTATTTCATTTCAATGGCAGAAGTGAATGGCTGAATTAGTCTGGCTGAGTTTTAAAGGAATACTTTATCTTAGAAATTGGCTGATTCTCTGTCCTGGTGTTCGTTCTTCTTAGAGGGGAATAATTGCCAATAGCCAGACCTTGTAACAAAAATACAATGTAAAGTCATTTTAAGCTAATGATTTTGCCATTGGATACTCTGTAAATGATTTACATTTTTATTCCTCATACTGTGTTAGATCCTTTCCTCATAAAACTAAATTATATGTAAAATGGATGGAATATATATTTAGTATTTTCCTGAAACTAATGCCATTTGAATGTCTCACAGAGTAAGAAAAATCCGTATGCACTTACACATCACAGCTACAAAATCCAGAGTATGAATTTGTTTTAAATAGACAAGTAATTGATTTTTTAATTTTTTTTTTTTTTTTAGTTTGAGCATGTTGCTTGACTTGAATAAACACCACAAAGATACTTTACTGGCAAATAAGAAATACAGTAAAATTCAAGCTTTCTACCAATTCCATATTTACTTTGAACAGTGTTGAAAGACCTTGAGAATCTAGATGTGATAGAGCGGGGTCCCTCTGTTCAACAAGTATCTGGAAGGAGAGCAGGGTGGCTGGGGATGAAGCAATCTCCCCAAACACCCATGAAGAATATCCTAAGAAGGAGCTCTTTTGTACCCAGCCTGGTGGTTTGCTCTCCTCGTCCTTTCTGTCTTGATAAGCTACTTCACAGGTGGCATTCGTCTGTAATGTTCATGCAACAGACTGCCCAGCAGCTGTGCAAGGAAACCATGCAGAGCAAAGGAGCACACAGTTCCACAGGCATTGGCAGCAGGATTCCTTATTTCCCTTGGATTTCTGCCCTGCAGCTGACAAAGCTGTCTGGTCACTAGGACATCTGTGAAGCCTCTTGGGCATCTGGGTTCCCCTATGCCTAGTTAAGGATGTGCTCCTACTGCAGGCTTCCCTCTGGGACTTTTTTCCATTCTGTCTTGTCTGCTGAGTCTTGTGGCATCATCTGGGTCATTCCTCTACCTCAGGTAGGGCTAAACATAGCTGCATTATTCCTGAGAAATGTTTGTGTCACTTGTTAACAAGCTCTGTCCCCCTAGAAGTTCTTTCACTGCCCCAGACTCATCGCTTTGGGTATATGACTGTTCATAGGGTCAGAACAGACTTCCAAATGCCCAACCTATGCCCAGCCTATGGTTTTCTTAACATTCTATGCTTCTTGTACTATCCGTGGTAGAATAGGCCAAGAACTGATTCTCTGCTTTGCTTTTACCTTTCCTTTATTTGAAAGTGGTTATCTTCTCACATCAGTCTTCTCTAAATTTAAACAAACCTAATTCCTTTCCTGGTAGGTCATGTTTTCTAGATCTGATAATTTTCTTCCTCTGGATTCTCTCCAGCAGTTCTTTCCTGAAGTCTTAGCACTCCAGCTGTGGATTTGCACTGCTGAACAAAGCAAAAGGAAAATCCCATGGGCCTGTAACTTTTCAAGCCTTGAGAGAAATTTGCCATCTACAAATTTAGTTGTTTTTTTCTCTCATTTGCTCATTATTGTCTGGATGTTTATAAAAAGCTTGTTGAATTAATGAGCTCATTGTTGTACAAATATTAGGCTGGTTGTAAGAATTTTGGTTGTCTTCTGCACCCATTTGTAGCCAGTAGATGAGCACGGATAACAACACCGGTGCTTTCTCACCTGCAAATTCTTGAAAGTGCCATTGCAGAGCATCTCAAAAATACCTGTCCTTGATCCTCTTCAAGGAGACACAGTTTAGAAGACTGGAGAGACATAATTGTTTTTGGTTTTTTTTTTATCTCAGGCTTCTCTCAGAATCAAGGCACGTTTTATGTCTTTCTCATGTTTCTGCACCAATACCTGCAGAGTATTAAATCTCTTCCAGTGGTTATGTGATACCTCAGTGAAGGCATCATTCAGCACCTGTACTGAAATTCAAGGAAGTAAATTAATTAAAGAGAGAAAATGGTTTAACATTTGCAAGATGTTGTAAAATAAGATGCAGCTCTGACTTTGGAAAGACAATGTTTCCATGTTAGCTCATTGTGCAAGTACTGAAGGATTTGAAACGTATCAAGGTCTTTAATCTGCACTTGTCCTACACTGCTCTGAAGATCTATTGATCTCAGTTGTTGGTCTGTGAGCAGCAACTTTCTGGGCAAGTCCAGGTTTGCATTGCTCGTAAAATGAAGCCATGAGAGAATGTTTTATGCAAGCAAAAGAAATCATTCCCTTGAGATATTGCAGAGTATCATTCGTTTTTTGCTAAATTCATTGGTTTGATCAGCTCTGACAATAGTTATCCTTGTTTCTTGGAGCTTTTAAAAAAACTTTCTGAAAGAATAAAAGTTGTATCTTGTACCTTGTGAGGCTGTATGGAATGGATTTGCTGTAAAACATGTTGATAAAATCCAGCGTTGTCCCTAATAGTTTCTCCATTGCTAAAAGGAACTATTTGGAGGTGGGGGGTGGGGAACATGCATCTGCCATGTTTAGAAAAAGTGTGTTAACTACATGAGAAAACCAGATTTACTTAGAATTGACTTAGCTGGAAAGAGTAGAAACCAGCTGCAAGAAAGAAGTTTGCCCCTTAAACAGTTTTATGCACAGGGGAAGTTGTCTTGAAATATGTAAGAGAGAGAGATTAATGTTAAAAGGGAAACTGTCTTGTGTGTAAGCTCTGCTTTTGGGGAGGTGGGGTTAATTGCCTCCAAGAGATTAACTCTTTATCCACTGCAAGTTGGTGGTGTAGGATTTGGAATTTGCCATCATAAGGAAGCTTGCTTTTTTAAAAAACTTTTTTTTTTTTTTTTAATTAAACTGGACTGTAAATCCATATTTTCCGTGTTTCTAATAAGCTATACATATCATGTGACAAAGCTCATCTATTGACAGCTTGTATTATTTTTGATAGTCATGTTGAACTCCAGCATAACAGGTCTGAAATGTTTCATCACAGTTGGGTCCTTAGAACTCAAGCTAAGAAGGAGGTGGATTTACCTTTTGGTATGTAGAGCTGAGCTGGAAGTGATTAACTGGGTAGCTCATTATTTTCCTGAAATAAGAGGGAGCCATTTAGTGATTGCAGTACAAGGTTTTTTACTCCTTGGTCCTCTAGCTTGATCTGCAGTGTGAGCATTCACCAAAATGGAAATCACTAAAAGCAACCATTAGTAGGAGAGGTGCTCCCCACCCCGTTGTACCGATCTGTGTTCTGGAGGAAACACTTGGTTGCCTTACATTTTAGAGGCTGGAAAAGTAGCTACTAATGTCTCAAGATGACATTCAAGCAGGTAGAAAGGAACGACAAGGGAGATAGCATATTAGTGAAAATTCACCAGTAAACACAATGCAAGATCTAACATGAATATCAAGTAACATTAATTACTTTAGAGCCTCTCTGTTTTCCTTGTGTGTATTTTAATTACTATTTCAGCATAATGTAATAACAAGGGCTGGTTTGTGGGACGATAATAAGACTTCAGGCTATGACTGTGGCAGATTTTGTAAGCAGAGGGTTGTTGGGCTGGGCGAAAGATGCACATGGCTGTGCTGTACACTGGATGCTGTTGTGCCGGGGTGGGTGAGTAGGGTTTCCTCCGAGTCGCCTCTGAAGAACTGACCCAGCAAACAGTCCCACTGTGTGCTGTCTTCTGGTGAAATGCTAAAGTGTGGTCTCAGTCAACAAAATCTTCAGTAGCCATTTTCTCCTCTGCACTGTGGTAATAAAACTGAAACCCCCTTAATTATCTCAGTCAACCTTAAATCACCTCTCATTTACCTAAAATTCCCCCTTGGTCTTCCGTTAAGTGGACATGATTGTTTTTGTCAGGTATTTCCCAGTCTTACTGTGTTTACAGTTTGGCTAAATCTTGTGTACAAGATTCAGAGCTTGCAAGACTTGAATCAACCTTTTGGACTTTTAAGAATTATGAAGGATGGTGTCTCACTATTTTATAAAGGTTTACATCTCCCTTTTCGTGTTGAGACTTAAAGTTTCTACCTTTTGTATTTTCCAGACTAAGTGGTGTATTTGACTAGACTTCCAACTCACTTATCATTTGTGTGTAGTTCCCTATGAATCCATCTGCTCCCTCATTATCAGTTATTAAAAGGCGTTTGAGACACTGATTAGCCTTGAAATTACCGGAGGGTAAGCGTGAACATTTCCATAAGCTGTGCTGAAATGTTCAAATCAATGAAAAGTTAAGAAATGCCTCTTTGTGGCAACACACAAGGAAGTAAGGATAATAAAAATCTTGGAAGCTCATTTTGCAGGTACTGATCTCCCCAAGCTCCTGTTAGAGCCTGGAGAAGTGGAAATACCCCATGGTACTGGTCTGACTTTGGGTGTTGGTTAGCAAGACTGAGAGACTACCTCCTACTTCTCAAGCTTCAGTTCTTGTTGTTTCTTGCAAGACACTAGCCCCTGAGAGACCGGACAATCAGGTTTTGATTAGCTCTAGTGATTGGTTGATTGGTTGGTTTGGGCAAGGGCTGCTGTAAATATTTCTTCTTCAGGGTGTTTTCTCCAGCCCAAAGGTATTTCGTGAGAGCTGTCTTCATCGTACAGCCTCCCTTTCTTCATCCATAGGGTGAATGCAATTCTACCACTTTTCATCTGTTACTTTAGGATGTACTGAGACCCCCCACAGAGAAGGTGTGCAGGAGAAGAAGCCTGCGAAAAGGGCATGCTCTTCTCCTCCAGTAGGATAAAAATGTGATAGTTTAGGATTTTTTTGAGTATTTAGCCAGCTAACTGAATTTTTAAGTGCGTGCAGCTCACACAGGCATGTTTGAACACTCTCATCCACCTAGACCAGTTAGTCACCAAACTTCTTCGTTTTTCAAAATAAAACTGCATTATGCCTTGACACGTAGAGCCAAATCTCTTCCTGGTGTTATTTCTCTGATTTACTGAAGAATTACAGCAGAGGCAAATTTGGTCTGGTATAGCAGCTTTTTTTGCCTGGAGCAAGTCTTTATAGCAGAGTTGTATTTCTCTCAAAAAATATAAAAGGAACACTGACAGATCTGCAGCTCTGGTGGTGTGAGCAGGTGCAGCTATATTAAATTATTTTTTATTAAATTGATTCAGCAACTCGAAGCTTGTAATTTTTGTTCTGCTATGGTTCTGTGACAGAGACCTTTTAAAACAGTCAAAGTATATATATCTTTTCTCGTAATTCCTTTCTTTGATATTATCACTGTAAAGAGTTCTATGTAGCTGAGATTCTGATTGTATTATTTATTTGGGAAAGATCTGAAAATCACAGCCTTTTCCAGTTAATCACATTGAGCTGTGTCATTGTGAATGTAATTCCATTTACTCCACTGACATCCGGACAAATGTGAACAATAGTATTTGCTTTTGTTTTTAGGTTTAGGAGGTTTTAGGCTCTGGTGGTCTCTGTGGCATAAATTGGTGTGCTTCCCTTCCTGCCAGTGGAAGTATGCTGATTTACCCCTGCCTGAGGATCTTGTTATTTTAGGGGTGCCAGCTTTCAGCCAGATGAAATATATCATGTGCTGCAGTTTTCCACAGTATTAAGACTCACTTTGACTGTCCGTGAAAAATAACCCTGATGCTCTATGCCTTCATGTAAAAGCACACAGTAAATCCAGTACAGTTCCCCTTCTCCATCTCTGCCAATTTGAGGTAGAACAATTGTTAATTTTTTTTCCTGAGTGTTTCCCATGCTTGTGTTGTCATTACTGCTCAGCTGCTGTTAACTTAGTATCAGAAGTAGACAGAAATGTTTTCCTGAAGTTCCACGTTTTGAATGCCTTCTGGAATTGATTGTTTGTTTGTTTTGTAGGTTTATTTCATTTGAGACTCCAAGCTTAGGCTTGGAGACCCCAACCATCACCATTGAGCCCAGCAGCTGGAGCGGCAGCGAGAGTCCTGCCGAAGATATTGAAAGAATGAGCGATTCTGCAGATAAACCTATTGACAATGATGCAGAAGGTGTCTGGAGCCCTGACATTGAACAGAGCTTTCAGGAGGCTCTAGCTATCTATCCACCATGTGGGAGGAGGAAAATCATCTTATCAGATGAAGGCAAAATGTATGGTAAGTGGTACACATTTAGCCTTTGGAAACAATTGTCCCAGTGAGAACTATAAAAAGCCCAGCTTGTTTTTACACAAAATCCCTGCTGCTGATTTTGGTACTTTTGCTGTAAATCTTGAAGAAATCTGTGAAGCTGAGGGAGCTCAACTGGGCTGATGTGTTGATTAGGACTGTTTGAACCAAACCCTTTCTAGGAGGCAATATTGGTGCAGAATTCTGTCTTTTAGTGAATGTTGTGCCATGACCCTTTTTTTGTTGTTGTTTGTTTGTTTAGTGATGCAAGCAGATTACTTTTCAATGTACGGTGAAGGAAGGGAATGGGAAATACAGTCTGCATGGCAGAACATGCCACATTAAATAACAAAGTCATAAAGTTCGTGTCACATTCAGAAGCCTTTCGATGAAACAGATGAGTTAGGGATGCTTTTGTTTCTTTCTTTTTTCTTTTTCCCCTTTGCCCTTCCCTCCATGCTCACTGCTATAAATCAGATGACAGCATTCCATAAATACAGGCTTGGGGCAGGGATGCTGACATCTGCACGCTCTGGCCGGGGTTCTCTCACTCCGTCGCTTTTTTCTTTCCCATTCCGCAGACTTCCCTTGGCCGCGGCTCAGCCTGCCTTCCCGCCTGCCTTCCCGCTCCCCGGGGGCGGGCGGAGGCTGTGCCGGGTGTGTGTCGGTGGCAGTTTGCACTGACAGGCGGCCTTGCCTCTACCTGGCCGGACTGTCCCGAAGCCGGGGAGTGGGATGGGGCAGCAGCGAGCGGCCGGCCCCGGGGCACAGCCCCGAACAGATGGTGCTGCAGCTNGGCGGGGCGGGGGGGGGGCGGGGGGCCCTCGCAGCTGCCATGGGACCCTGCGGCCACACCAAACGCCGTGTCTGGAGAAGAGTTGGGATGAAGCATCTCAGCTGCCCGTGGCAGAAAGTTTCCTGCCTGGGTGTTTCGGTTTTTTCCTCTTTCTTCACCCCCTCTCCTTTCCCTGCACAGGGGAGTAGAATTTCTCTTGTCCTCTCCTGCTCGCCCCTTCCTGCCTGTTCGGATTGCAGTTGGGTGTTGTTTTCCTTCGGAAAGGGGAGATGGTTTGCTTCATTAGAAGGTTGTGCTTTTTTTAGGAGGACATAAGTATGTCTATACAAACAAGCTTCCTGTGGATTTATGCTCAAAAGCTCTACTTAGGCTTGAAAAGCTTCATCAAGCCAAATAAGGGTGGCTGCAATTTTAAGCAAGAATCTTAAAAACACCCCAAAATTCAATTTTCAGTGTTTTGAAGCATTTGAAGCATTCTTTATGCTGTCATATAAATGAAAGAAATTAACATTTTTCTCCATTAATTTCCACAGTCACTGATTTGATGGCTCTCTAATCCTGAATGTTAACATTTGATAAATTTTAGCTGTACAAAACAAAGCATTTCTAATTGCTGATGAATGTTGTGAGCTAGTAATGCTGTAAGTGTATATGCACATCTCACATATTTATTCTCATCCTAATTCAAATATTATTTATTTTCAATTAAAAAAGGAGATGTGCATGTTCAATACCGAAAACTTGGTTTAAAGCATTGCCCTGACGGGGAAGAAAAAAATATGTTAGGCAGTGCAGGGTTTTGTATGAGCAGAATTTACATCCTGACTTTGCAGTGGATGAACTCATGTTTTCATTCTTCAAGCTGAGTAACTGCTTTGTAGTGTTTGAGGATTTATTGAAACCATGCTAGGTTTCTGAGGACTTTCTAATAGAGTCTTATGGCCCTGAGAGCATAATTGTTCTCCAAGGATTTTGAAATCAAAACAGTGTAAGTGTTTTAGATTCTGTGTGGCATAATGAAAATAATTTAATGCCTTTTAGTGGCATACCAAGTTTATTTCACTTACAAGAGAGACATTGCAGTATCTCTAAGCTTCCATAGTGTTGGGAGATACTGTAATGTGTCAGTAATTCATGAACCATGTAAGACAAAAGGTCGAAAGAGCATGATTTCATTTTCTAACTGAAATTACCTTTAGATATAGGCACTAGAACAAATATGATCTTTACAGAAGCAAATATAATGATCACGCTGTGTGGATTAAGTTAAGCAATTGTAGTTTTTTATCTTTGGAGACAGACTTTACAGAGAACAGGGATTTTGCTTGAAGAAATATTTTAAGTCTCTGCCTTTGATTTAATGAGAGTTTTGTGACATTGATGTAAACAGAAGCCAGAGCTTCTTCACTGTTCTTTGTGGTGGTCTAAAACTGTCCTTGAAAGTGGTGTTTTTAAGAGGACTATGCACAGGCTCCTGGTCAGTTACCTGTCAGGGGGGATGCAGAGGATTGCTGGAGCGGAACCTAGCGGGAAGGATTGAAATCTGGGAGGTGTGGGGTGGGTGGCTGAAGAGTGTTTGCCTGTGGTGCCACTTGGGCAGCAGCAGTGGTGCTCATACTGGCAGAGCCACCCCAGTGGTACAGAGGGACATCTGTGACCTCTTTAGGCAGCCCAAGTTGCTTCAGCTGTTCCTCTACAGCTGTGATCTTGGATGGAGAAGGGAAGGGGAGAGCATTTTCCTCTCCACTTGCATTCCCAAAAAAGTAACGTATGACACCAGAGGACTATGAGAACAAAAGACTTTTCGATCATACTCCCACAGAAAAGGGTTGCAGGGCCCTCATCCAGGGATGAGGAGCATTTCAGGCTTCTGCCGACCTTGCCATCGGTACAGGGTTATGGCTCCTTAAAGAAACCCTCAGCAAACAAAATACAAACTTAATGAAGCCCTTGTTTTAAAATTTATATAAAATGATTGGGTAAGAAGCACAGAGGGTTGTTTTGGTTCAGAGGGGCAAATTCCAGGAACCTTAGTTTGGAAATTCAGGAGACAAGGGAGTACTCTGGAAGGCCAAGGGATCAGTGATAAGGTTTCAGCAGGAAAGCTCTATTCATCTCTCCTTTTCCCTCTTCCTCTGTGTGTGTGCTTGTGGTGTTTTAGGTTTGCTCCTAGTGAAGTACTGACTAGAAATAAATAAAAAGAAATGAGAAGGGAATAAATACAAATGCTTGAATAAGGATAAAGGAGCACATCTATAGAGCGATGCTTGCACTCTGTGTGGAAGCAGCTGTATGTAGCCCGTGGAGGAAAGACTCAACTCTTAGACCCATTTTCATTTGTCTTGCAAGGTACTGGTTTCAAAAGAAGTATTGATAAAACACAAATATCCACTAGCTTGAAATGGAACACCCTACAGTTTGCCTCCCCTGCCAGGGATCAATTCTGATGAATTTCTCCGTCCCTATTGCACATAGCAAAACTCCAGCCCATTAGAGGGCATTGGCTGTCCTGCATTTGTACTTTGTTCCAATTGTTGGTCTTTTACTGCTGACAGTTTAGTTCCTTGTAGCAATTTCTGTGAACTCACTTATTGGCAGGATATTTGTGCTTGTCTTTGCTCCTGGGAGAGTGTTTTGGAAAAGATTACAAGAATGAAAGCTGCTGTGAAATGCAGCCCTACTTTTATCCCTAGTGTAACACTGAAGTCACTGGAGTTGCCACGGGGATGGATTTGTCCCTGAGTGCATTTTTTTTT
>VWYK01086377.1:0-21092 GCA_013399775.1 Semnornis frantzii | reverse complement strand
TCGTGTTTTATCTGTTCTTTTGTTCTCTCAACCCTGCAATATCCAATATATGTTGTCCTTTTTATTGCCTGAGTTTCTCAGTGATTTTGGCCTTCTTGCTGTATCTCACATCTAATTAGAAACTTCTGCAGTAAACAGTACTGTTTCAGAACTGGCAGAAATAACTCTTTATTGAGGAAACACCTCAAAGGCCAAAGTGCAGCGTGCATCTGCTGGTCATGTTTGCTGACTGTCTAGAAAAGCAGAGCCATTAGCTATTGGAAGTTCTCGTCCAAGGAATGATAATGTCACTGAGGTTGGAAAAGACCTCTAAGATCACCATGTCCAACTGTCAATCCAGCATTACCGTGGCCACTAAAACATGTCCCAAAGTGCCATGTCTGTGTTTTTTGAATGTCTCCAGGGATGGTGACTCCACTTCGCTGGGCAACCTGTTCTAATGCTTGACCACTCTTTCAGTAAAGACAAGACCTACAATGATGCAGAGGCAGTGGTGCATCTAAGAGTAAACACAGAGTAAGAAGATGAGATATAAACCTAAATTTCCCTGTACTGTTTTGATTCTTTGTCCACATCACACAAAGTTCACCTGTTTTGTTCCAGAGAGGCTTCTGATTGAAAGCCAGGCAATATTGCAGAGAATAGTGAGGGACCACTGATGGCTTTGTCTGAACTAGCCAAGGTGCTACACCATGGAGAGGTCTGCAGAGATAGGTAGGAGACTCTTCCCATCTGCAAGCTACTGTCCATTGTATTTTACTTTGCTTTTCACAAGAAAATGGGGGTAAATAACAGCAAACCCAGAAGTTTAGCTTCAGGTATTAAAAAGAGATAAATTATTTTTTTTTTTTTAATGATCTCATGAGTAGTTTAAACTCATGAGTAGGCTAAATTTAAGCGAGGCTGGGGAGCTGGGGTTGGAACAGATGAGGAAGAGGAAACTTGCTGAAAACATTGTCAAGGCAGATAGCAAAAACAAATGGCAGCAAATACATAGCAGAGAATGAGAAAGGGGAAAGAGGAAGAGAAGAGGCTAACTGGAACAATTAGAAAAGACTACCACTGCCAAAACAAATGTGTTAGAGGGTAACAGGGTGCCAGCTTATGGTAGTAATTGTGTTAGAGCAGTGTGGTCTTCATGCTCCCAAACTGTCCATGAGAGCGGTCTGCTTTTTAAACTCATTCATTGAGATTCACATCATCTTCACCTGTCCTTGCCACTGTGCAGCCTGGCTATTGAAGCAGATATTCTTGCATTGTACATCAGTCAAGCCATCCCTGCCATCAATCTGGCAGACTATGAGAGCTCAGTGGGACTAAGGTGCTGCCTGGGAGGTTGTTAAGAAGCAGCTAGGGAGCTGCCAGAACAGGAGTGATGATGATCTGATCAGTACTGGGATTTTTCTTTTAACCTTTGAATCAGTATGAAGGTAATGTCTGAAGTCTGAGGGTGCTTCACACAGCAGGATGCTCTTTCATATGAGATGTCAAGGCAGGGACTGAAAACATGTCAGAAGAAAACTCCAGGATGCTTTTAGCAATGGGCTAGGTATAGTCATCTTTAGGTCTCATAACTCTGCAGAGTTGTCCTGTTTAGCTCTTAAGGTTGAGTGCCCTCATTGCTTTTTGCTAAAGCCTAGATGGTTGCCTGAGTTCTATTGCTGCACTCTACATTTTTGAAGGATGTGGGAAGAGGAGGCAGCAGCATAGGTGAGTCTTACTACTTGAGTGGCAGTAGTTTTTTGGGTCCATTGGGGCAGGTGTTGGTAATGGGAAGTCCTAGGTGGTATCAACATGATTTGTGTGCCTTCCACCCCCAACTGTCCTAGCTGGTTTCCTCGCTGGCACTGTGGGGTGGACCTGCCTTTGACTTCTTGCTTTCAGAATGTACTCTACATTGTTAATTTAAGATTAGAAGACAACTCACATCCTTGCAATGCAGCCTTGGATACCTGTCCATCTCCAGGGTACTCCTGACGTGGTCATATCTGCCTTATTTCCAGCCAGTTCTACCATGCTGGCCCCAGTGTTTTCTTTTCATTGGTATCAGATATCTAACACAACAGATTAACCTCCCAGTAGTAAGGATCATGAAACTGCAGTGTACTTGCTGAGCAGTCAGAATGCATGATGAAGGAAAGCCACAAGGGTTTGGACTGATACTTGGCACTTGCCAGTTCTTCTCTTACACAAGAAGAGGTGGACTTAAAAGATGAGTACAAATTGTCTGTCTCCTAGTGTCGGGTCAGACAATGGAAATTTAAGCAGAAATGACTCCTCATGTAGGAAATCTGCTACCTGGAATAAAACTTATTAGACTGGAATAAACACACATACATGTACAGCAATTCTAATACCTTGTAGAGACCTTGCTTCTTTCCTCAAGGTCGATTTAGCATTGCTAGCACAAGGTTGTCCATGCAGGAACCCACAGGAATAGTTTCTTTAGCTTATACCCAAGAGTCTTTGTTTGCTTCTTTGATAAAGGACTCGACTGAATTTGCTCTACCACAAGGTTTGTAGGATTCTGATGCTTTGCCAGCCTGGATGAGTTGGCAAAATAGCTCTGCTCATAAGTCCCAGCAGCTTAATCTTCACATTTCTAGTGATGTGTGGGCCCAAATTAAGAGAAAGGGGAAATGAAGTGTGATTTCTGCCTTTTTTTCCCCTGCTCTAGACAGACTTAAATGTTCTGTCAAATATATCTTCTTCCTGCCTATCTGTTCTGTGCAGTCCTGGGGGCTGGTTGAAGAACTCAGTGTTTATTTCTCTGAGAAGCATGTGTGCATGAAAGTCTTAGCTGTGATGTGCCTGGATAGGCTAGGAGTGGACCTGTGGCTACCTGCATGGTATCAATGAGCTGTATGTGACTGCACTTACCAGCTTTGGAAATCTGGCCTCCTGGTGAGCCATCCAAGTAGAAGTCTGTACACACGACCCCAGAGCTGTGTCAGAATAGTTAGCCGTAGACTTTGGTATTGATTTCACTCCAAGGACGTCTACACCTGCCAGAAGCCACCTTTTGTCTGCTCACTTTTGTCCTCCCACCCTGAGCTCAGCTAATAGAGCCCTATGCAGCCATGCTCAGCTGAGCTACAACTCTCTCTTGCTTCTCAGCCCCAGCAGATCGCAATTGTTGCTGTAGTTAGAGACCTCCTCTTTGCAAGTCCAGGAACCCCTCTGCTTTGACTTGTTGCCAGATGGAAGTGAGTTTCTGCAGTGGCAGGCTGCTAATGTCTTCCATGGCTTGGATATAGCTCTTGCACTGATCCTTTTCTGTGATCATAACAAATCTTTGCTGAATGGGTTGCAGCTGCTTGCTAGTTTTGATGGCCACGAGTCCTGACATCAAAACAGGGCTTGGGTAGAAATGACAGGGTGCTCAAGAGTTCCAACATCAATTTTGGAATTAGCATTGGCTTTTGTCTGTGTGAGGTATTCATTTCTTTATCACCTCTGAAATCCACATCTGTGGGACTATTTGATGGCATTTGTAGGACCATTGCTGATACCCAGCAAGTGTGATCTGTGCAGTAAACAACATTTGTTCATGGCAATGAACAGGTTTTTTAATCCACAATGTTTTTAGTGGCATCTGAATCCAGTTCCCAAAAGTGAGGTAGGCTTTTAAGAGGCCAAAGCCAAGATTTCCATAAATAAGTAATGATTTGGGCTGCCTCTGTTTCACAAGTTAGGATGCCTAAAGGAGCCTGGTTGTCAGCAGTTGTGCATTCCTGGCTTTTTTTTTCAAAACTGGCATGCTTTTAAAATAGCCTGAGCTGGGCAGTCAGAAATGGTGACATCAAGAATAATTATGTGCTTTTGAAACCCTTTTTATTAAAAGTCTGAATTAAAATCCCTGGGGTGTGGGGTACTAAGTGACACGTGAAAAAAGGTCTAAAGGTGTATTTTGGAAGTGCATCTGCCTCAGAGCACCTACACTGTTGTGTGTAATGAACTCAGAAAAGCCTAACAGGGAAAGGCAAATATATCACTAGTGTGCTGAATGGATGGTGAGATTGATGGGCTTCTGCAGGGTAATCAGCTTGCCTCTGCTTTGGTTTGAAGAGGAGAATAACGGACACCAGCAATGAGCTAGCAGTGACCTACTGGGGAAAGACAGGCAAGTTTGCATCCTCAGTCCCATACATTAGGACCCATATGTTTAAAAACAATGGTGCAGGACCTGAAAAGGTTTGTTAGGTTTTTTTTATAAACTAACAAAATAGTAGGCTTGCAACTGTTCTTTTCCCAACCTGAGTTCCTAACAGACATGTGACTCTCTTTGCCTCTCCTCTCAGATCTGAACCATGTCCCACCCATCCTGGCTGCCCCCCAAGAGTACCAATGAGCCTGTTGGTCACATTACTGCAAGGATGGAGACCACACACACCTTTGGGACTCCCAGCATCTCTGTCTCCACCCAGCAGACACCAAAGAAGTTTGCACCTGTCGTTGCCCCCAAGCCAAAGTACAACCCATACAAGCAACCAGGAGGTGATGGTAAGTGCTCATTCTTTTCAGGAGGAGCCACAACTATCTCATTCTAAGAGCTGACTGCTAGCATAGGCTGTCCTTGACTTACTCCTTGTAGATGAGTTTGGGAGTTAGGGACCCTCTCTGTTTGAGGTCATTCAAATCAAGGAGAATGTGAAGATATCTCTTGCCTTTGCTGAGATTAAGAGATGCAGGACTAGAGGAGGACACGAGGACAGGACATCTGCTCCTAGTTGAAAAGGATCTATGTCCAAGACTGGTATGTTTCAAGGGGTTTTGCTTGAATGGTGTCTACTGGCATGTGTTGACCCATCGAACTGGGGCTCAAACTGCCCTTTTTGGTATTGCTTCTGTCATCCCAACACAGTGGGAGTCCTTTATAAATGTAGGATTGATCTGTGGGAATGAGGGTATAATTGGGGTGGCAGGCCATAGATTTGGCAGAATGGAGAGCTTCCTCTCCAAACTGCTGGTTTGAATCACTTTTACTTTCAGTGTTTTCCTGGTACTATGGAATACTCTTGAAAAGGAAATAGTTTAATAGTGTAATTTAGAGAATATTTACATGACCATTGCAATAACCTCTGGAGCCATAATGTCAGTAAAACAAGCACCTGCCAATCACCATATGTCAACCTCCTTCTAGCTCCTTCTGTAAAGTCCTCCTCTTTTCACATAGTTGAGCACCAAGTGTGGGAGTTGGGTGCCTGGCTTGTGGAGCCATATGATCAGGGAGTTTGAGGCAGTGGGAGTAAGTGTCTGGGAGCATCTCTGGGGTTTGCAACTGGAAATCTGCCCCAGGTTTGGAACTGGAACTGGAAAACCCAGGATACCCTTTTAGTGGGCATTGGAGACTGTGATGGAACCTTACCACAGCAGAAACAAGATGGAAGCCAAGGATTTGAAGAGAGTGTGGTAGCTGTCTTGGCAGAGCAGTGACTTTTCTATTCCCAGTTATTTACTAAGGTTAGAAATGAGTGGAAAACATTTGCCCCCTCCTTCTCTCCTTTCTCCCACCAAAGAGAAACTTAGCTGTATTCAAGAAAATTGACCAAACCAGGATTTGGTGGGTTGTTTTTTTTTGGGTTTGTTTTTTTTTTGTTTGTTTTCAGTGCTCTGCTCTGTTCCATCACCACTTTTCCCTCCTTTGTGTTGCCTGCAGTAAGATTGATGTCATCTGTATCTTTTCCTTCTCTTTTGCAAGTATATGCATTTTCAGGAGGACTGCAGAATAATGGAAGGGAGAAAGAAAAACAAAGCAGCATTTTGTATCTGGTACTTGAGCAATTTGCTAAAGTTAAAGGTGTTTTGTAGGAAAGTTGGAAAAGTATGATGAGCATTTTGGGTTTTTTCCTCTGCTACTTTAACTTGGGAGAATTCAGAACGAAAAAAGAAAATGTGTTGGAGGGGAGAAGTGAAGTCATATGCACCTGTTCAGTTGCCTTCAGTAACAAAACATTAACGAGTACTAGGGAGAGAAAGACATTTGGAATTGAAAAAAGTTGAAAAGAATCAGCACTTCTGATGTGCAGTGAAAATGTTGCCTTCAAGCCAAGGGGAAATTCTTTATTTTTATAATTCTTTTAAAATTTTAAAATACTGATGGAAAGTGACACATTTTCCTCAGGAAAAGTGTTGTTTATTGATGACTGTTTATTTTTGGTGGAAAATTGAAGAATGTCTTGATTATTGGTTCTTGAATGATTTGTAATGCCAAGTCTGTGTGACTGGGGAATATTGTCATCTTCTAAAAAATTCTTTTATTTCTTGGCTTTTGGCCTTCCTGTGGAGCAGAGCAGGCCCTGCAGGCTGAGAAGGGAAAATGAGGCACAGAAATATTTCTCATGCAACCCTTTCCTGCAAGCAGATGAGCATTGCCAGCTCTGTTAGAAACTAGGAGACATCAGGAGCTCACAAGAGGACTTGCAAGGCCAACCCATTGCCTTGTCTGATGGTGGGCTTTTGGATTCCCATCATTCTCCCAGACCTGGAAGAGCTGAGAATTGGCCAGGACTTGTTCAGGGACTGGCTTAGTGATTTGACAGTAAAGCAGGATGCTGCTGGTTGATGGCAGCATCTGGCGCAAAGCCATTAGCCAACCATATATAACCCTGAGAACATGAGGCTTCTGGCAGGTGAGAGGGGTAAAGGGAGAAGATACTTAGTCCAGTGTGCTTCATTAACTTTCTATGGCTTCCTTCTCTCTTCCCGACTCCCTAATTACTTTTTCCAGTGACCTCCATTGTTTTTGCAGCAATAATTCAGCCTGGGATATGTGTCAGTACTCTACTGTTTCCCTGCGTGAATCATAGAATGGTAAGGTTGGAAGGGACCTCAAGGATCATCTAACTCCAACCGCCTGCCATAGGCAGGGACACCTCCCACTAGCACAGGTCACTCAAGGCCTCATCCAGCCTGGCTTTGAACCCCTCCAGGGAGGGAGCAGCCACAACCTCCCTGGGCAACCTGTGCCAGTGTCTCACCACCCTCACTGTAAAGAACTTCCTCCTAACATCCAGTCTAAATCTCCCCTCTGCCAGTTTAAACCCATTGCCCCTTGTCCTGTCATTACAAGACCTTGTAAATAGTCTCTCCCCAGCCTTCCTGTAGGTCCCCTTCAGATACTGGAAGGCTACTCTAAGGTCTCCTGGAAGCCTTGCCTTCTCCAGGCTGAAGAACCTCAACTCTCTCAGTCTGTCTTCATAGCAGAGCTGCTGCAGCCCTCTGATCATCTTCGTGGCCCTCCTCTGGACCTGCTCCAACACTTCCATGTCCTTCCTGTGCTGGGGGCTCCAGAACTGCACACAGTACTCCAGACAGGGTCTGATGAGAGCAAAGAGGGAGAATCCCCTCCCTTGCCCTGCTGCCCACGGTGCACTGTGAGTCACTGCCTAGATTTGTGCTCTGCTGCTCACAGGTCTTCCCTATCTGGTTAGCTCTGGGTCTGTAGTTGGAGAAGCTGTGACATCCCCTTGCACCTCAGCGTGTTGTTCCTCCTGCCCTGCCAGAGTTGTGTTGCTGGAGGTTCTTGAGCTTTCCAGCTGGTGCTCTGGTAGCAGGCAGTGCAGCAACCTTCTGTTGCAGATAAGTGCGAGCAGCAGTGCCGCTCCGGGGAGAGGCTGTCCCAGGGCAGAGCAGCCATGCACATCACAACTTGGCACAGCCTTGCACGCCCCAGCTGTGCCACTGAAGTTGGTTCACCTCTACCAGAGGTTTCAGAGGTGTTATCAGGAGTCTCTCAGGGAGACCAGCGAATTCTATTCCCAGTAATTTCTTCATCTCATTGCTTTTAACATTTGGGAGAATGCATCCTCTGGCCTCCCATTTTTTTATTATTAGGTTTTTGCTCGCATGTAGCCGGTCTGCCTGGCTGTTCACATTTGTGGTTTTATTTGAAATTGCAGGGGAAAGTGCAGGGGAGTGACAGGGTGTGGAGCAGACATTGTGTGTGTGGGCAGGATTGGTTGTACCCCTTTCCCTCCCACCTTCTACCAAGGCATTTCCTTGCTCTCACCTTGACTTTGATTGAATTTTTTTTTTCCGCCCTTGACACCTGCACAAAAATTATCCAGAAGGTACTGATTAAAAGCTACTCAATGGAGCTTTAAAAAAAGGTTAGAAATGGCTAAATAACTGAAAAAAAAGTGAAATTGCAACAACCAACAGTTTGTAAACCAGCAGAATTTTAATGTGGCTTGAAGCACTCAAGGCATGTGTGGTTCAGATCAGCTAAATGAGCAATTTTCCTGGTGCTGCCAGCCGCTCTCCTCATTATTAGCCATACTGGCTTGCTGCAGCTATTTTCAAACTAGACTTATCAACTCATCAGAGCAAAGGCCGTGTCTTGCTGTTGTAGGGATCTGTTTGGAGGCCCTAAGGTATGACTGCAGCAGTGATAGTAGTGATGATGATGATGATAATAATAAAAATAAGACCAGAGCTCTGATTAACATCCTACGTGAGTCTGTGCTGTGCAGCCAGATGAAGAGGTGAGCACAGCTGTGTTTTTATAGGCCCTAGAAACACCAGACCAGACTTCCATGAGCTGTGGCATGGCCTGGGTTTATGGAGGATTTAGTGCTAGCATTCCCCACTGTGACAGTTCATGGAGGATTAATCTTGTGTGATACTGGGAGGTGTGAGCGCTGTGGTCCGTGGGATGTGCAGATGCCTGATGTCTTACATATCTGGGTATTTACCTCGCAGAGGGAGGAGAACCGTTCAGGCTTGGGGAAGGTGGTTTACTACAAGATAAACAAGTGCTCATGGAGAAGAAGTGTAACTGCTAATGACTTAGGCTGGAAATTAGATGTCCAGACACTTGAACAGTGCTTCTAGAAGAACGGAACCAAGACTAAAGATGTCCCTTTGAAGCTGGAGGTGTTTTGAGAGTGTTTTCTCTTTGTGCTGAAGATGGATCCTGAGATGGACAAGTGGATCCTGACAGTTCACTTCCCACATCTGGCTGCTGCTTCTATGTTCTTGTTCTGGTGCTTCCTGCCTCCTCTCTGTGTTCTTCTTCAGATCCTGTCCAGCAGCATGCATAGCAGATCTTGTCCTTTGTACTCTCTGAGCAAAAACATCTTGAGAGACTAATAAGTCTTTTTTCCAAGGAAACAATATTGAATTTATTTCCTTTAAAAGCATTGGATACCACATCATTGTAAGTGCTCAAGGTCAGGTTGGATGGGGCTTTGAGCAGCCTGATCTAGTGAAAGATGTCCTTGCTGATGGCAGGGGGATTAGATTAAATGATCTTTGAAGGTCCCTTCTAACCCAAACCTTTCTGTGACTCTACGGTTGTCTTTTCTCCTTTTCTTGATGCTTATTTCTCTCCTGTTCTCCAGCTTTCACATTTAAATCAATATTCCAGCCTCAGACCTGGAGCCTTGGAGAAAGGCTGCCACACAGCTATTCCCACCTGTGCTGGGCTCAGGAAGATGAAGCAGATTCCTCTCTCTCCTCTTTTCCCTAGTTCCTAAAAATGGGTCTTGTGCTCTGAGACAGACTGAGAAGATGTTTGCTGTGGAGTGGGCTTGATAATAGTTGTGAGGCCAAAATCAGAGTCTTCAAACATGCGTGGAAATCCTTTGTCAGCCTGAGGTGCTCAGAAAAGCCCAAGAAGAGGCTCTTCAGGCTGGCTTGAGCAATGTAAGAGGCAAACTTCGCAGTGCGATTTACCTTTTGGTTTGAAGCTTGTTTTCATAACTATTAAAGTTCTCTCCCCCTTACCTTTCCCCCTCTCCTCCAAATAAACTCCACAGATGTGAAAGAGCGCAAGTTCAGGAGAAATCACACAGCCAACGAACTCTGGGGGCTGCTTCCCATGCCCAACTGCTTTGCAGGCCTGGGCTTTCCAGTCCAACATTCCCAGGTACTACTACAACTCCCTGTGGGTCAAATATACCTCCTTTGTCAGCATATTTGGTCACTTGAAGGGTGATTTGGTGGTGGCAGGGAAGGCAATGAGTGCATCCTTGCCTACCAGGAAGTGCCATATCATTACTTGGTACCAGGAGGTCTCCTGCTCCTGCAGAGATGACAGTTTCTGCTCCCAAGAGGCCAAGTTGTTTATGTTCTTGCAATGCCTTTCATTCATACAAATCAGACCATATGTGTTTCCCAAGCTGCCTGAAACAGACTGAGTTACTGCAGTGCCAACCCTAGGGGTGTGCAGAGAGCATCCCTCACAGGACAGACACTTGGTTTACAGGGTGGCACAGTGCTTGGACATGCCTCTCTGAGGAGGTGCATTGCCAAGCGCATGAATGCGTGGATGATGAACTCATGAAGTTCAACAAGGCCAAGTGTAAACTCCTACTTTTGGGCTGGGGCAATCCCAAGCACAAATATAGGCTGGGTGAGGGGTGTCTCAAGAGCAGTCTCAAGGAGAAGGACTTGGGGGTGTCAGTTGATGAAAAATTCAACATGAGCCTGTAATGTGTGCTTGCAGCCCCAGCATAAGAGGAGCACTGGACTGCTGGGGTGCATTCAGAGGGCTGGAGCATCTCTGGGGAGATCTTGGAGCGGCCTTCCAGTACCTGGAAGAGGCCTACAAGAACGCTGGGAAGGGGCTTTTTGCAAGGCCTTGTAGTGATAGGACAAGAGGAAATGGATTTAGGCTTGAGGAGGATAGGTTTAGGCTAGTTACTCGGAAGAAATTCTTTACCGCGAGGGTGGTGAGACACTGGAAGAGGTTGCCCAGGGAGGCTGTAGGTGCTGCCTCCCTGGAGGTGTTCAAGGCCAGGTTAGACAAGGCCTTGAGTGACCTGTACTAGTGGGAGGTGTCCCTGCCCATGCAGGGGCACTGGAACTAGATGATCTTTAACGTCCCTTCCAACCCAAAGCATTCTATGGATCCACAAATCTAGGAAATTCGAATTTATGCTGCTGGGAACCCTCTAAATTCAGAATTTATTAGTGTTGACTTATTTTCCTTTTAATTGCCACCCTTGGTGCATATAATACATGCAGAAACAGTTAGTAGGGGTTTAATGATGAAAACGAAATGAAGGGATGAGAATCAAAGCCAACTCTTCTTCCTTTCCTTGGGTGACTTTCAGATATGGTGAACAACACTCGCGTGAAGGTCTCAGAGGTTTTCATTACTTTTATGTTTTGTTGTTAAACCATCTCTTTCCATTTACCCTGATTGAAGAACAAAGCAAGGGACGCATGAGACAAGGCACAACAACAGAACCAGCTGCAGGGCAAGGTTACATGTTTGACACCAGTGTCTGTGCTTGAACTCAGTGGAACCAGGTTTCCCAAGGCTTGACTCTCCCTGCCCTCTTCTCTTTGTGTATGCGGAGGCCCTTGAACACTGGCAAATTACAATCTGCTATGTCTGTAGGGGACTGGGGGCATGAACTAGCAAGCTGGCTGTTGTTTTGGTCTTTTCTTTCACAGGCAGATATACCTGGAGGGTTTTGTTTACAGTAGCTGCTATCAGTAGCTCTAATTTTTGAAGTTTTCATATGGATTTATTGGACTAGACAATCCATGGTTTAGCTGCGTTGTTGCCTGCTCTCTTTTTAACAGTTCACAGAAGCTAACCAAGTCCAGAGTCAGTTCATTACTTGGACGAGAACCCTGAAAGAGTAAATTCAGGCTATTATGGGAGATGCTGCATGTTTTGTGTTGCTTTCTGGTTGTGTGTGCTGGTCTGCACCGTAGCAGAGGAGTCCTTGCTGCTGGGAGGGTTGTGTTTGGTGAGGAGCAGAGAGGCAGCATACCTGCTTCTTGGGGCTTCTCATGAGCTTCTGACAGTGCTGTGATCATCACTGGAAGGAGGCTGGGGCTCAGGAGCAGTAAGCTGTCTCAGCCGTGCTCCAGTGGTGGTTTGTGTGTGCACTGTCCAACACAAACATGAGATAATAATTTGGGGGAGAAGCCTGAAGAAAAGAAGGCTCCAGAGAGTCCTTATTGTGGCCTTTTAATACTTTAAGGGGGCCTATGAGGAAGATGGGGACAGTCTTTTTAGTAGTACCTGTTGTGAGAGCACAAAGTGTAATGGTTAATTTGAGGGGAGATTTAGACAAGATGTAAGGAAGAATTTTTTTACAGTGAGGATGGCAACATGCTGGAACAGGTTGCCCAGAGGGGTGATAGATACCCCATCCTTGGGAACCACTTTGGGAACATTCAAGGTCAGGTTGAATGAGGCCCTGAGCAACCTGATCCAGTTGAAGATGTTCCTGCTTACTGCAGGGAGGTTCCATTGACCTTTAAAGGTCTCTTCAGAAGCTTTCATGTCTTGTGAGTTATGTATGTGCACCGTTGATGCAGCTCAGATGAGGTGGGAATATTTTCCTACTTCATTTCCTGCCGAATTGAGTCCTTGAGTACCAGAGTTTTTCTAGTGGGTCCAGTGCCTTCTACCTCACTCTTCTCTGCCAGCAGCTGAAAAAAAATTGATGTTCCAGGATTTAGGCCATGTCTCTCAACGATGGGACAAAAAAGTAGGCTGAGAAGTGGGCCCTTTTCTAGTCAAATCATTACAATGGATGTTGTGATCTCACCCCTCATAGGAGCGAGCTCACAGAGACGAAAAATGTGGTGGAAATAAAGAGATAACCTGACTGTGCCTGAGCACAGGTCTTATGTTAGTGTTTGTTTTTTAGAAAAAGTGCATATTACAAACTTTCACTGCCCTTAATCCTTGCTCTCATTCTTCCCTATGTTGCATGGAATGGAGCAGACGAAGCAGTACTTTAGTTATTAGTGTCAGAACAGCATCATCCACAGACTCTTAAAAAATACAGCCAGAAAAATGAACTTAAAGCTCCAGGCCTCTGATAGCTTTACTACTTTCTACACGAGAGCATTTAAAGGACAAATAAAGCTCCCAAACCCGGCAGAGCAAACATTAAGGCAAGGGTCCCTTATTAAGGGGTAGCTGCAAATCAGTTCAGAGTAGCCTTTCAGAAGTCACCACTGTGACATGCTCTTCCTTGTTGGGTAAGAACCAAGTGAAACTGGTTGGAAAGAAGCGGTGGTTCTCTTTTGTACAGTAGCAGATTTAAAGTGTCCCAAGCAGGTTGGGCTGTGTTGAATAGACATAAGACCAAGCTAGTGCCTTGCTGCCTGGGCATTGTCCCTCTATTTGATAGCTTATGAGCTGTGGAGGCATGGAGTTTTGCCCAGCTGTATGCAGTGGCCAGTATCAGAACTTGTGACTCTTACCTGTGTAAATAAAGTGGCTTTGCGCAAACCGTTCTGTTTTGATTGCAAATTTCTCTGCCTTTTAAAGCATTGGATGCCCCATCATTGGCAGTGCTCAAGGTCAGGCTGTTATTGCTGGTGCTGAGTAATGATGTCTGTAACTGCTTTTTTTACTTAAAGGCAAATACATAGGTCTGTGCCCTCAGGATGAGCTTTTTTTTTTTTTAATGAGGTTCATAAAACCTATTGTTGAACCAATATAGTCAGCCATAGTTCACAAAATGACAAGTCAAGCCACCAGGTCTGATCCAACAGTTCTGACTGTGTTTTGTTAGAATTACAAATATTAAGTTTTCCTAGGTGCTGCAACACATTGCCTCTCATTTGGGGAACTGCTTGAAGTAGTGCTTGGCCTTGTTTTTCATTCTGGTGAGTGAACCTCTGTTTTTTGTTACTTGGTATCACAAAGCAAATATTACACTCCTCAGCAGGTAGATTTTTAGGTTTTTTTCTGCCATACCTTTTTTTTTTTGTTTCCCCTCATTTTCTTTTCTCTGGTCTGTCTGTTCTTCCAAGATACTGTATTTAATTTTTCCACTTCATTATTTCTAACACTGAATAGTGATTCATCTTTGCAGTGGCCTGTTCTGTGAACCGCAATAGTTTGGGTAGAACAAAGGAAAAAAGGCGAAAAAGCGAAGGGAAAAAGGGAGAGGAGGGGAAAAAAAAAGAAGAAAAGAAACAGTTCTGACATGCACTGGAATGGAATAAACCCATCTTTTCATAACTTAGATTGCAAACATCTGTCACTGATTATATCAAACCTACTTTATATAGAGGACAAACATTATCTTTTTTAGTTTTAAAGGGCCGTGGTGCCCAATCAACGTGAGAGAGCAGTGTCAGTACAGAAATAGCTTGAATGCAAGCAGGCAGCACTTGTCCCTTTTAGTTTAATCTGAAATTTTAACATCATCCAGATGCTAGTCCATCACATAGTAACAATTGTTATATGGCAGTTAACAGTCAGATGAGATTATTATTTTGTTTTTGCCCTTGTTCACACAGTGCATCTCTTCCATGCCCTGAAAAGTAACTGTTACAATAAACAGTATGCATGTGTATAGATAAACAGCTAGTAAACAGTTAGTTATATAGGTGTATTTTCCTTTTCTCTGCTTTAAGTTTTTCGACTCTGCCAGACAAAATACTGCTAAGTCAGAGCAACCAGTAAATGTCTATTGGATTATATTACAGGTTGGTCTAATAAAAGGTTAGAAGAATGAATGAGCAGCTCTTGAAGCCACAGAAGCTGTGGTTGTGGCCAAAGAGCAGGCATTTTTGGCAGTGAACACTGCACAACTACAATGTGAACTGAGTATCTGAGGCCTGGAATGCTTGGTGCTAAGCAAGGTGTGCCGAGATAGACTGGGCACAAGAGCTGAGAGTCCATGGCTGGGGCTGAGAGTCCTGTGGATCTGACTGCCCCAAGGGGAGGGTCGTGGTGCAGAAGGGGATGAACAGGGATCTGCGTAGTTCCTAATAAGCAGATATCACTACCTAAAAGTTCTGCTTCTGTTGTCTTATTTAACTAGGAAACATACTGGCAAGTCATAGCCACAGAAGAAAGTGCACACTCAAGTTTGGTTGGGGTTTACAAGAACTATGTAAGGATCTGTGAAGTGAAAAAGACTCACAAGTCTTTCCCAACTCTTTTTTTCTGTGATGGTATTGACTATGGGGAGGTTTTGGTTTAGTTTCAACGTGACCAAACATTATAAATGTCTATAAATACGTGAGGGATGGGTGTCAAGATGAAAGTGCCAGTCTTGTTTTGGTGGCGCCCAGTGATAGGACAAAGAGCAACAGGTATAAGCTAAAACACAGGAGGTTCCACCTCAGCATGAGGAGGCACTTCTTTGAGGGTGACAGAACACTGGAACAGGTTGCCCAGAGAGGTTGTGGAGTCTCCTTCTCTGGAGACTTTCAGAATCCACCTGAATGTGTTCCTGTGCAGTCTGCCCTGGGTGATCTTGCTTTGGCAGGGGAGTTGAACTCAATGATTACTGGAGTTCCTTTCCATCCCCTAACATTCTGTGGTTCAATGAAACCATAATGCAAAACCTTATGTGCAGGACTAACAAGAGAACTGCCCAAGCACTCAGTTTATGGAAAAGCTACAGAGGGAAGGATGAATTAAAAGAGGAGGGCCTTGTGCATCTGGGCCACCCCTGTTACAAGATCCATTTAGAATGCCTTAAGAGAGTTTTCTAGATACTCTGCAGTGATATTAGGCTTTGTGCAGTCCAGGCACCTGTGATGTGACAGTTTGCCCAGAGGTCCTGCTCAAGGAGCTACCCCTGAGCGAGCTGGTAGAAGGAGAGGGGACCCTGAAGGGTAAGAAAACAGTACTAAAATAGTATTAGTGAAAGATATCATAGGAGTTTGAAACTCCTGTTACAAAAAGTAAGTGTGATGAGGGTTAAATTTTTACTTTGTAGACAGTGCTGGTTTCTGAGGTTGCTAACCCCATCCTGAGCCATAGCAGCTGGCAGCAGATCTGTCATTTGGTAACATCAGCAAAATCAACTTCCCTTAACTTTTTTGATCCATCTGTCCCTCGGCACAAGCTCACAATCTGACCTCCACAAGTTTCCCATCTCTCCCTCTGGCCCCATCATCCAGGGTTCTTCTGCAAAACACACAGTGCCGGGCACTGGTGGTTTCTTTGGTTCTACCACACACCTACACGTGGGTGCATTTCCAGCTCCTTTCCTTGTCCAGACCAATCCAGCTCAGCCCTTTGAAGGACCAGGTCACCTCTTGGCCACTGATGTGTCAAGCAGCTTTACAATGTGCTCTCGGACTCCCCAAAGGAACGCGCTAACATGACAACATGTGTTACCTATTTGCAAAGCTTTTTTCAGGAGAGCAAAAGGGGTGATCATAGTTCCTGGGCCACTTCTCAGGAAGGGTAAGGAAAGGAGGGTTTCTCAACAAGGATCCATTAACACGCTCCATCTGGCAGGCAGTGAAACACAGGAGGCAGAAGTCCATTCTTCTGCCTTCCCAGTCCTGCGATTTAAAGTGTTTGAATGTTCACTTCAGAAGCCGGGGAAGTAAAAGCCCCCAGTTGTGCCGGGAGACTCTGCAAAGGCCACGGCGAGCAAAGAGGCTGTGGAGTGTTAATACAGTCCATCATTTTGTAACGAGCCCGATGTTCTTGTGCGAACTGTGTCAGGCTGTTGTCTGCATGCTGTCTTTGCTGATCACAGTAATCGGGTCATAAGAGAGGGAGAAGTAATAGTGCGTCTCTTAGCAACCAGCCCCAGGAGAAAGAGAAAATTACTCAGACTATCCAACCAGGGAAGTAGAAAGATGAAATTTTCTGAAAGTCTGTTGGAAAAGTGCTCAGGGACATAACTCTTTTATGTGTGAGATCCTTATAGACTGGATCCAATGATATCAGACTTTTTTTTTCTTCCCTGACATCTTCCTGGTAAACTTTTATTTTTAATTGGCCTCAGAAAAACAGAAAAAGGGAAAAAAAACCCTCTGAAACAGAGATATTTTAAAAAATAACTGGCAGATTTTTGTATTATCTTTAGCAATGCCAGGGAGAAGGGAGGGAGGAGGTCAGTGTGGCTCAGGCAGGAGATGAGTGGAGTCTCTTATCTCTGCGTGAGTGCTTTGAATGCTTCCCATGTCAGTACTAGCCAAGGCACGTTGCTGTATCTGCTGCCGCCACGCTGGCATGTGCAAAACAAACTTGTTGGTTCTCTGCTGCATTGCACTGAGTGTCACGTCTCATGAATGTTGTGGACCATGTGCTGTGCTGATTGACAGCTTGGCAGAGAGCTGGACCCAGTGTGCTCTTCCAGCAGCTGAGCCAGGAAAGCCCATGTGAGAGGTCAAACAGGGCAGGTACTTGGTCAAATTTGTGTCAGCAGCCTTTCTCTCATTAACCTGGTTTTGTCTTCTTCGAGCTACGAGTTTGTAGCAACTACAAACTAGTACTTTCTACAACTACGTGAAAGGAGGTTGTAGCCAGGCAGGGGTTGGTCTCTTCTCCCAGGCATCCAGTGACAGAACAAGAGGACGCAGTCTCAAACTGCACCAAGGCAGGTTTAGGATGGATGTTAGGAAGAAGTTCTTCACAGAAAGAATGATTGCCCATTGGAAGGGGCTGCCTGAGGAGGTGGTGGAGTCACCATCCCTGGAGGGGTTTAAGAGGAGGCTGGATGAGGCACTTAGTGCCACGGTTTAGTTAATTAGAAGGGTTAGGTGATCTTAGAGGCCTCTTCCAACCTAGTTAATTCTGTGATTCTGTGTTAGCCATACAGCGGAACGTCTCTGCAGTCTTCAAAGACTGTTCAGCCAATGTTGACCCTAGAGCCCAGAGGGGATGGCAGTGGTGGGGACGATCTGAAAGTTGTAATAAAATCATGCATTTTCATTTTGTGTGTGGACAAGCTCATGTGCTCATATCTTGTGCTTTTAAAATATATTTTTAATCCAGAAAATTACACTTCTGCATCCTTCCTGATGGGATGTGCTGGCTACTTAGGGAAAGGGGGCCATGTCTGGGATATTCTGCTCACCTTTACTAAGCAAGAGCACAAATCCCCATATGTTTAATGAAAGATGCATGTTTTGAGGTTGCATCCTTAGAACTAATGTGGAGACAAAATGTTTCTCAAAGCCTTGCTTAATCCCTGGCTCAGAGGAGACATAGGGATTGCATATGTGAAGAGGAACAGATTTTTAGGGGACTGATCCAGCTGCTAATCTGTGCTTTTCCTCAGGTTTTGGCCACTCTGTGATAGGCTAAGCAAAAAGATCTGTTTACCACTGCATGGGATATCTTGACTTCAGTACCAGATGTACCCACAATTTTAATGTGATTTAGTGAGGGCTGCAACCACTTTCCCCAGTCAGGGTCCTACACAGTTGGGTAAAGGGTTCAGGCTGACTTCTGGGCTGCTGTGGTTGAGCTGGCTTTGAGAACTGGGTTTTCTTGAGTCTTTGTGTGCATAGGCTTGAATTCAATCTATGAATGACATTGTAGACATGTTCAAGAGAGGACTGCTAAAGTTTTCAGGGACAAGGCTGACTTCAGCATCTTATCCTGGAAATAATCAGTCGAAGAGAGAAGAGAAAAAACCCAACCTTGGAGCTGTACAGAATTAATAGCTTAGGAGCAACATCTACTACTGTCAGGGAAAAGTGAGATAAGGAACAATATTAATTGTAACTGCTTCCAAGCAAATCATAGAGACTGCCACTTTGCTGTCTTGTCATAAAGCAGAAAGACTTTCTTCCTTAAAAGTTTAGTAACTGAAGAGTTTCCTTGCTATTTTTGTGAGTGCCAGTAAGTGATGTTTCCTGGAAATTTTCCCCCCAACTCTATAAATACAACCCCAGGGCTTACAATGGTGACTCAGTTTGGGAAGTCAACACCATGCACTTCCCCAGTGCAGCTAGACAGCCCTTTGAGCAGAGTGTGCCACATCTGTGAAGCCATTAATGGGTTGTTAAACTGCAGTACAATTAGGCTCCTGTTGTACAATTGGATTCCTGTTGCTCAGGCTTACCATCCTGTCATGCTGGAGATGATGGCACAAGGGGTAGTGAAAGCTGAAGCACAGTTTGGGTCTGGAAGGTTGCAGTGGTGTTTCTAGGTGCCATCTTTCCTCTGGGTAATCACAGAGTCACAGAATACATCTGGTTGGAAGAGACCTCAAAGATCATCCAGTCCAACCCTCGGCCCATCACTGAAGGACCAACACTCAACCATGTCTCTGTGTGCCAAATCCTGCTGCTGAAATACCTCCAGGGATGGTGATGCCACCACTGCCCTGGACAGACTGTTCCAATGCTTGAGAACCCCTTTGGTGAAGAAATATTTTCTGACATCCAGTCTGAACATCCCCTGGTGCAGCTTGAAACCATTTCCTCTATTGTTACTTGACCCTAAGGAGAAGAGACTGTCATCCTCCTCGCTCCAACCTCCCTTCAAGTAGTTGTAGAGAATTATGAGTTGTAGAGAATTACGTGCTCATCAAGAGTCCAACTGACAGACAGATGAAATGTTCCTGATTGTTGCCACTTACTGTCCTGGGACCAAAGTTACCTCACAGATCATACTTTTCTAATTGAGTCCTTTCCTGTTACACTTTTGATACCACTTTCTGTACCATCTGGGTGCAAACAGAGATGTTTGCAATTTCTTTCTGTGGGGCACACAAGGATGAATAGGACGTGGCTGACGAAATTAATTCTGCAAGGATAGAAGGAAAGCTGCACTGGGAGTTAGTCTGACACAACTATGTTATGTAAAAATGAATTTGTAAAATCAAGAGGCACCACATGAAAGACATGAGCTGGGTAAACTCACAGCTGGCCTGCATCTCCTCCAGTATCAGTGTGGACATGAGACCATACAGTCGCAACGGGTGATGTATGAAGTGTTGCAGTATGTTCCTCGTCTTCTGCTTAGTCCATTCAGTGCCTTATGTTTGGATTCTAAATCGAGTTTTCTGTGTTAACCCATCCCTACCAGCAGTGGTCCTGCAGAATTTGAGCTTGTACCACTTCTTTAAAGCCAAAGAGGTAGCTGGGTTTGTAACATGAGAATACTTGACCGACTTCTCTTGGCACATCAGGCGCTCAGCCTGTGTATGTAAAATGGGCCATACACCCTCAAGAGGAAGAGATGACCTTGCAGCAGTGGGAGAGGGTCAGGCTGGTGGATCTCCAGCTGCTAGTTCTCTAGGTTTTCTTCAATTGTTTGCTTCACTCTTTAGGGACAAGAGTCTTTGCAGGAACGATTAGTTTGGCTGAACCTAAAAGCTCTTGTTGTTCAGAACATTTCTCCATGCCAGTAAATGACTCTTGTTGGCCAAGCAGAAAATACTTTAAATCTAACAGCTAATCCAAGACAAGAGATGTAACGTGTGATCACAGATGACCTCTTTTCCTACAATCACAATGAACTCTTTAAGCAAACAATTGCTGAACCACCATGTTTCCATTCTGAGTAGGTAATGTTTTCCTGAGATATTGAAGACAAACTGATGGAGGATCCATTTGCCTTGTTATGCCTTCACACATGGGAAGACTGTTAATTTTCCTGCTTCTGGTGCACTTTTAGCACTGCCTGTTTCTGTGTGTGTCCAAAAGCTCTCTCGCTAACGATCCCTTTTGCCCCAGCAAGAATGTGTTGTGTAACTGTGGCAGGGAAACAGATACAAGAGAAATAAGGTAGTAGGGTAACTATTCTGAGAGATGAGCTTTCACTTGGCATGTTGATTTTCTCAAGATTTATGGTATGTCCAATCCCTCCTGTAAGCTGAGCATCCAGCATGGCATGGGTCTCCAGAGTAGGAATATTCCATTTTAAGAATCTATTGGGCAAGACACGGGCTTGTGTTTGATTGATGCTGCCAGCTATGTTAAATGTTTAGTGCTATGAATTCCACCTGTGAAACTAGAGGAGGAGGTAACACAAGTTGGAATATCTGGGCCTAAATGTCAGGGCCTAAAGGTCACATTTTGTCAGTGGAAAGTGCAGTTGTTGCCACAAACGGGAGGCTGCAGAAAGGGAGTTTTGAGGATCCCTATGCATTTACTCTCCAGGTACCTGACCAAATGTGCCTAGTTTACACCAAATGTAACAGGCCTATCCAGTAAATGCTGTTCTGATCTTAAGAATTAAACTCTTCTTTTTGCATTCCCCCCTGCCCCCCCCACCATGATCCAAGAACAGTGATGAAGCTTCTGGGCATTTGGTCATTGACTGGATTGGAGCTGTAATTGGAGCTTTCTCTTATAGCAGTTCTGGCTCTGTCATGCCCAGAGTGATGAAAGCTTTTTTATGAGAGGAGCTGGAGAACTGAGGAGGCATCAGAAGGAGCTGAAGGAGGCATCTT
>VWYK01086325.1:17360-32111 GCA_013399775.1 Semnornis frantzii | reverse complement strand
ATCTAATAGTTATCTCTGGATCCTGTTATAGCCTGTACATAGTTTCCATAATGTTGCAAAGAGCCTGTTATTATTATTATTAACTGGTGATGGGGGTGATGTGAGTTCTGAATATTTAATATTAATAAACTGTTAATATTTTAAAATATTGCCTCACATTAATTGATTAATTACCCCATCACCCTTAACAGAATGGGAAAAAAAACTCAGATGCAAAGAAAGATTGAACCATTTCTGAAAAGATGAAGACAAGAAGACATTGGAAATGTGCACCATATAAGGTATAGTGCACGAGATGTGAGTGCTGATCACTGTCTTTTGTGAAAGAAGAAGAAAGAAGAGTTTAGTGGAGAGGAAAAATCCTGGTGAAAGGAAGTTTTCTTCCACATAACAAAAGAATGCAGTGGAAATCCCTGCTTTCATGTTTCTTGGAGTCCAGGAGCACAGCTCTAAACAAGGTTGGGAATTTCTGAGTAAACTCCAGCGTAATTCCTGTAGCTGCAAATGTGTTTTTAGCTAAACATTGCCTTTCCAGAACAGAAGACAAATCTGGATTCTGATAACTTGTCAGAAAATCACCTGGGAGACAAATGATCACATAAATGTCAGTGCAGCCTTTCACAAATGTTTCAGCTTCAGTCACTGCCAGCAGTAATGTCTCAGTGATATCTTTGGGGTGAACATGGATCTACACAATATTATGTTCATTATGTTCTGAACACATCCTGCACTAAATTTTTCACTGTATTCCTCTCTTTACCACGGCTAAGCTCACACTTTATGTATAGCGTATTATCCTGTGCTGTTAAGGTAGTTCTACCCGCCAAGATTCTCTAAGCTCAAATGGTTACAACATCACCAGATGGCAGCAGAGCCATTTCTGGTCTCCTTCTTCCCTGAACTGATCGCAGCTGCGTGTTCTGAGGTGCTTCTTGTAGCCGCAGTTGCCAGCTTTGCAGGGCGTGCAAAGGCAGCTCTACCTAATGAGCAAATACTTGCCTCTTCCTCAGCAAGAGATTTATGTTCTCCATTTGGTGCCTTCACGAAGGCTGCGTTTTATGGGACAATTCTCCACTTTTTCTCCCAGATTCCTTGTTTTTCTGCAGAATTGCCCCAATTTGGAGCTTGCAGATGCTGGTGTATACACATGCTAATGGCTGCATTCTCATGGTATGTGATGTAGTGCCAGAGTAATGCGAGGTAAATAATTTAGCTTTGAGTGAGAGCAGAGAATCTCTCTGGAACCATCAGAAGTTGATTCTGTGGCTCAAGGGTGAAACTGGCTGATAGTTAATGGCACTGTTTGTCATTGTTCTACCCTCACATTTGATTTTCCTCAATAAAATGCTGAAAGCAAAATGCTAAGAGGAGATAAATACCCTGACAGATTACAAAATTCAAAGTAACTTTGAGTCTGGAACAATCCTCGAGTATCCCAAAACTGGAATTTCCCATAAAAAGGAATAATTCCCAGACAGTTTCCCAGCTACAACCACTACACACTGAGCAGCCTGACAGATGAGCTCACAGACAGGAAACAGCCTGGCTGGCAGGGTCACTCTTTTACCTGCTTCCCCAAGAAACTCCACCAAACATGAGCAGTTGTTAGGAATTATTCAGATGTCAGTGCCAAAACCAGGAACAAGTTTCCTTTGGTAGTCAGGATCTGCTCCCTGTGGGTCCATTAGCTCCTTCTCTTCCTGCTTTAATGACAAACCAAGCTCTAGGAAAGGGGGAAAAGTTATTATGATTTTTCTGACTTGCTTCTTTTGACAGAAAAAAAAACCAAACAAAAAACCCCAAACAAACAAAACCAAACCTCAACCCACACCTTTATTCTTCTTAGAAGAGCTTCTTTCAATGGACTTCTAGGTCTGGAAATGGATCAAGGCAATTGTGTTCAAACCCTCTGGAAAGGATGTCATAGATTCCAAAGCCACCTTTACCAAACTCTTACAAAATAAAAACATCCTTCTGTGCTCAGCAAAAGAGCTTCTAAACTCAGGGTTGTCAAACATGTTCCTGGATGGAGACTTTTATAAGGTCACCTCCTATGTAACCTGTGAAATTGCTAATTATTGAAAAATAAAAAAGTTTTTATTGAGACTGGGTGTGTGTGGGGGCTTAGTTCTTATTCTCACAGGTGTCCCTATCACAATTTGGTGGTGAAAGGCATTCTCCAAACTGCTGCTAGTCCACCTGTTTTTTAAAGCCTTCTATATGGCCAGAGCTGTGGAAAAGTAGTAAGCAGAGAAGAGGAGGAGACCATTTTACCTGTTTGTGCATCCAGACACTCAGACATTGAGGGCTGCAAACTTTCACTTCCTAGTTAACTTTCTTCATGCTGTCTTCCAGCAGGGATGGAAAGCTTGAAATGGAGTTAAAGCAAAAATACATGCTCTCTTTTATTATAAGCAGATTTCAAGGGGAAAATGGATTATGCTTTTATTGGGCTGAATGCATTCAAAAGCAGCAACTTTCATTATTTTGAAACCAAAGTTTGTTATTAAAACAAAAGGCTAAGTGTTACC
Organism: Semnornis frantzii; assembly: GCA_013399775.1. Classification (NCBI taxonomy): domain Eukaryota; kingdom Metazoa; phylum Chordata; class Aves; order Piciformes; family Ramphastidae; genus Semnornis; species Semnornis frantzii. The sequence goes on along the minus strand of VWYK01086325.1, from coordinate 29,580 downwards.
CATGATGCCAACTCTAAGTATTTTCCTATAGCTCATTTTTCAAATAGCCTTTAGGATTTACTTGACTCAATCAAACCTCAGGAAGGAGAAGCTTGCAAAGGGAAAATCACTGCATTAGAGGTGATAAAAGGAGAAATGAGAGAGACGAACATCAGTGCAAGCTCATCAGTATCAGAATAAACTCAGAAATAGACATTCTACATTTCCATAATGCTGTCAGCTGCCACTACAGAGACAGGGATCTATTACCTCTGTTTATGCTGCTGCTAACTCAATTTATAGCAATTTATTCTATAAAAGTAGACTGTAACTTGACTGACTGGGGAAAAAAAAAATCCCCATTGCACCGAAAATAAAAATGATAATGCACATAATAGGTTTCTGAAAGCAATTTGAATGGGCAGTTAAAAGGCAAGGTGAGTTAGATGTATTTTTAGTAAATCTCAGCACGAGTTACCTGCTTTCATATGCACATTTGTAGATGGACCGATAAAGGGCAGGCATGGCATGTTTACTTAGTAAGAATGGATGGGTCCAGGTTAGCTCATCACTTGCAGGCTTCTTTATTTTGCTAGGGTTGCATGGGAGAAGGAAGCAAGAGTAAAAGTAGGCACAATGCTGAAATCAGGTGCTTTCCCATGGTCAGCATCGTGAGAAAAGGACCTACTACTGCTTTGTCCTGGCAAAAATAAGGAGGTCATAAATGGCAGAGAATGTAAGAAACAGTCAGCTCTCCACAGATTTCAGTCTGCAGGCAGACACCACTATGTTCTGCTTTTGCCCTGTACCAGATGATGAAAGCCCCAGACTGAAGGCTCATCCCTCTGCACAGTGTCTTAGTTCAGACTTAGCTCTTTGCTCACTGCAGCTGCCCCAGATATAGTTATGTTCTGTCAAATTTGCTCCAGAACAACTTGTCATTGCTTTTCAATATTCCATAGACATTCCTAGAGATGTTGGGATCTCTGCCCTTTGGATCTGGAGTACTGTGTGCAGTTCTGGAGCCCCCAGCACAGGAAGGACATGGAACTGTTGGAGTGGTTCCAGAGGAGGCCACCAAGATGCTGAGAGGGCTGCAGCAGCTCTGCTGTGAGGACAGGCTGAGAGAGTTGGGGCTCTGCAGCCTGCAGAAGAGAAGGCTTCCAGGAGACCTTAGAGTAGCCTTCCAGGATCTGAAGGGGGCTACAGGAAGGCTGGGGAGGGACTATTGACAAGGTCTGGGAATGCCAGGACAAGGGGCAATGGGTTTGAAGTGGCAGAGGGGAGATTGAAAGTGGATGTCAGGAGGAAGTTGTTTGCAGTGAGGGTGGTGAGACACTGACACAGGTTGCCCAGGGAGATTGTGGCTGCTCCCTCCCTGGAGGTGTTCAAGGCCAGGTTGGAGGAGGCCTTGAGTGCCCTGTGGTAGTGGGAGGTGTCCCTGCTATGGCAGGGGGTTGGAACTGGCTGATCCTTGAGGTCCCTTCCAGCCTTGCCATTCTGTGGTTCTATGTTAAAGCTCATTGCATGGTTCAGTCAGACCTGTTTTGCTCTCAGGCAGTGGTTCTTCATTCCTCTAGCAGGAGTCTGGACCTTCTCCATAGCAAACAAACTTCTTGGTGAGAACTTTGCTTTTCTCAAGTACCTTTCAGACCCTCTCTAGGGGTCCATAAACTAGAGGGAAAAAAAGCATGGCTCTGGAAAGTCCAAGGGATATAATCAGCCTACAGGTAAACATATGCTTAAATGCTTTGCTGACTAGAGACAGACTGCTGAAGTGGGGCCTAGGGAGCTGCCTTGTTGCTCCCTTTATGACAAGATATCGAGCCTCAAATTGAGATGGAACATTTTTCTGTTGCAGCATAACCTGGTTTTACAGGGGAAAGGAAAGTGAGGAAAGCACTAGCAATAGTTTGTGGCAATCTCTGCTCAGGATTAAAAATAGCTGTGAAGAGAGCATGATTAGGAGTACTGTCACTGCTGCACAGATACCACCAAGTTTGAATAAAACAGGGGATGAGGTAGCTGAGAACTGCGCTTCATCCATCAAGCCACAAAGAGAGAGGTGTAACTCAGAAATAACAAGGTCTGGGCTATCTGATAATGACTCTGAGTGGAGACAGGCATGAGAAGTTTGCATGGTACTTTCTGGCTCCACGGTGTGCTGGTCCAGAAGGATGTCACACGAGCAAAACCAAGCCTCAATTGTGTTTTGCACCATGCTGACCCCACTGGCTCAGTGTCATCACCAGTGTCTTCAAGGTTAACAGGTGAGGTTACCCTCATGTGGACTGTGAGGATTCCCACAACAATCTGTTTCTCAGCCCAGCTTAGCCCCTGCTTCCCTCCACTTGGAGGTCTCCAATGCACTTTCCCCTGAGCAGCTGCAAGTGGCACCACATCCTCTCCTGTGTATGTGGAAGTTGCTGAGATCTACACTGCTGTGGAGGAGCAGCTTGGGGGAAGACTGACGGCACCCTCAGCCCCACGAGCAGTCTCTATGCATTTCCCCTGCAGCATGGTAAATTTGTCTGGCATACACAAAGCTTCCACATGAGTCCCATCTGAAGTCTCTGAATGTGAACAGTGGGAAAAGCCAGTCCTAAGAGCAGACTCAAGCTCACAGTATCTCTGAGATGCATTCTCAGCTTTATCTGTGTCGGTGCCTTGGGATTAAACAAGTGAACTGCTTTGTCCATGCCTGTACTGCTTTGGATGTGAGCTTAGCAAGTACTGTTGTTGATAAAACAAAGCTGGACTATGTTCAAAAGCCGAAATAATTTTCTGTGCTTCAGGCTCTGGACCTCTTAACATGCTGCTATTGGAGGCTTACCCAGCAGTTAGGCACAAACTCTTCTTGCAGCAGGACTATGCTGTATTATGTCCCTGCTCAAAGGGAAAAGAGGAGACAAGGGAAGCATTGAATTTAGGAGAACTTTTGGTTTCATATTTCAAAGCTTTATGAAAAGTGCAGGCAAGAGCCAGTGCAGACTCCTCATTCTAACTGAGAGTTTAAGAGAAAACAAACTGCTGATTCATTGGCACAGGTCTTCAGTTGTGCAAACCAGCAGGACATTGATTCATAATAGATGAGAGTCTTGGACAGAGTCTGCTAGCCCAAATCATGACTAAAAAAGACAAGAGTACAAAAGGATCATGTTTCTGATACTTATTGGGGCTTAGCATCTTAAATACCACCCACTTCAGTGGACACCAGAGGATTCATAACTTTGAGGATCTGATATCTTGCACATAGTTTAAAAGAGAGCACAGACAAATTTTCTGAGGTTTTGTGTACCTGGGTGCACTTGGAAGTCTTTCCAAATTCATATAGTCAAGCAGACAGCACTGGCATGTCACAGTGTTGCAGGAAAGGAGAGAAATGTCACTGTGCATGGTATGAGGTGAACAGGTCTAAGCCACAGTGCCTTATAAAATTGGATGCAGGGTGGCTATGGGAAAGAAAAAGCAGCTCTAGACAGAGTGAAGAGTGCCACTGGAGAAGTGACTGCTGAAATGTGAAGGAGCAACATGCATGGCAAATTGAAGACTTCTCAGCATACAACATGTACCAAAAAGAAAAAAAACCCAAACATTGTGTGTGATTTAAAGCCTAATTGCTGCTCCTTGAGGGCCTCAGTATAAGTTTATTATTGATGTGAAAGCAAGAGCTTCCCTGGAAACATGGTTAAATAAAGTTTTATAGTCTAAAAGCTTCAATCATGGGGCTGAATTGTGCTCACTTCAATCCAACTTAATGTATAGAACAGCTCACGACAGTAGTTTTGTTAGTAATCATATATAAAGCTGGATTCACTTAATTTGACCACTCATCTGAGAGGAATTAAGAGCCAGTTAGCAGTGCAGTGTAATTCATTCAAACATGACACATACTGCACTAGTAGTCAGCCCTGCTGCAGGTTACAGACACCACCACACATTGCATTCAAATAGCTGCATTGTCAGGTCTGTGGAGCTCCATGAGGTTTGCCTTCAAGTGCTGTTCTGCTCTGAAAAGCAGGCTCTAAAAAGCTCACTGTGTGGCTTCATGTTTATTGCATTACTGTAGTCCTTATCAGATTACATTGCTTAAAAGAAGATGCTTTCTTCCTCCTAGTTGCCAGCTCAAGGTGGGATCAGAGAAGAAATATGGATTGTTCTTCCATGTCACTTAAAGAGGACAAGTGATACATGAATGATTTTATCCCATTATCTTTTTCACTATGCTTGGGTAGCCCTTGTTGTCTCACCCAGTTCCGCTGCTGAGGGAGCATTCACCACAGTGTTTGCTTTTTGTAGACGTCAGCTTTGCCTTCCCTGCCTGATGTCAGTTATGTTAAGACAATTACTCTGCCAGGAATGGCTGCGGTGCAGTGAGCTGTGTTTCAAGGTAGGGCAGCTTGCAGTTCAGCTGATCAGCTAAGAAACTGTGGTATGGCCTCCTCCTGGTTTCTGTTCTCCAAAGTCTGCCTGGCCTCTGACTCGCAGGGTTGGGTGAAAGACACCAAAAGTTGCCCATCTGCTTGTGCTTGCATGAGTCAAAATCCCTCTCTTACAGGTGACAGGGAAGCCAAATTAAGTGAGACATGGGATGCTGAACACATCTGCCAAAAACCTCTGTGAGAAAAGCTGAGTACAGTTTCACTGCAGTGCAATACACTGCTTGTTCCTTTTTGGCAGCTGCTGACTTAGCCTTCTGGATCTCAGCTAGTTTTTCTAAGTAGATGCCTCCTACCCTTTTCTGCTTGCTTTCTGCTGCTTTTTTGCAGTTTTCCTCTTAGTTCAGCAGGGTGGGACAGACAAATGTGCTGAGACTTTGTTGCTCTGCTTAAATAAGGATTCTCCATGAGGTAGGGGATAGAATGATGCAGGACACGTGAGCAGCAGTGCAGCATTGTGTCCATGGGGTTTGTGCTTTGCAGGGTGGTAAGTTCCACCTCAAAGTCTTAGGGCTAAAATGTCCTGAGTTGTCTCTTCCTTATGGATCCTCTCAGCTCTGTGAGAGTTGAGCTCACTCTGGAGAATTGTTTTTCAGCTGTTTTGTTCAAGAGTCTCTGTGCACCACTCAGACAACTTTTCTTCTCTGACTTGCTGAGAAATAAAAATCTATGACCCTCTTTGTCCAGCCTGGCTGGTATCACAGTCAGCCTGTTCAGAAGCCACTCATGTGAAGGCAAGGGACCTGGAGCTCAGTGGTTTTATTAGGCTTACTTCTACAGGAAAGTGGAGGTCCAATGAATTTTCCATCAGCTAAGGAGATGCTTCAGCTAATATTGATGCTTCTGGGCTTTTTATGACATGCCTGCAGGTCTCTTGATTTAGTCTTGTAGACAGTCTGCTAGGAAATGCTGGTAGTGAGAAATCTTTGCTTTTTCCAAGTGGTCTTCCCAATATGCTCATTTTCTTCCTCATCCACCTTGCAGTGTAGCCATGGTCTCATGTAGGGTCCTGTCTGCACTACCTTAACAGAAACCATTTGCTAACACCTGTCCCTTCCAAAAGTGGAGGATGAATTTCCCTTAGCTATATCTGCACAGCTTTTGCTGACTTAGACATCAGACAGGTGTACAATAGGAAGCACCCAGCCTTCTTCAGGCTTCCCATGTATTCAGGGTTCTCACAAGGAGAGAATCCTCCTTCCTTTCTTCAGAAAATGAACTGCTCAGATCCCTCCATAACCTCTGAGGGAGAGGAATTAACTCAGAAATAAGCACTGCCTTCAGCCACTTCGGGACCCTAAGCAGCAGTGAACAGTTTGGAGGCACACCTTATCCATTTTCTGTCTACAGCACAGAAACAAAAATCCTTCCTTTCTCTCATCTNTTAGAAGAAAAGCAGTTAATGGAGTTATTCAGCTGAGAGGAGAAGCCAGAGCTAGACTGCACTAGATGCTGTGCCCCATGACACACACTGCCAGCTTGAGACACTCTCTTATCTTTTTTTTTTTTTTTCGTTTTGGGTTCCTTTTCTAAACATCTCAGCAAGCCTATGAGTGAAGCAGACATCACCATTGTTTTCCTTCACAGCCTATAGTATAATTTTCTCTAGTAAAATATTCCAATTAGCTCAAACCAGCACAACTGCCTTCAGACACAAGCTGCTTACCTGGGTGCTGAGCAGGGGTTTTGTACAGGAACCCTCTTAGGAGGCACTCTGTTGTATGCTTCCCCTCCAAAGCAAGCAGTCAAGTGGTGAATCCTCCAGCAGGAGACAGTGCCATAGCTTACACTAACATACTTAGTCACCCCAGCAGCCTTAAGCAGGTTCCCCTGGCTGTTGGCACTGCTCAGACACAGGGAGTCCTTGCCTTGATTGTGTTGCTTCACATCTGCAAGCTTGGTGGTTAGGTGGGGTTCAAGGACTGCTGCCTTTGGTGGTGATGCTCCTCTTCATCTGTGCTGGTTGTGCAGTCCATAATTGGCCCTTGATGATCTCCATTTCTGTCCTTGGACCTTGAAGAGACTTTGTCCTTGTGTGTAAGCAGATTAGTAGCAACTTGTAAGAGGGAAGTCACCTGTGAGGTAGAAAATTATTATCCTCTCCCTTAAGGACAGTTTAGAGGAAGGTGGGAGCAAAAGTAGTTTCCTCCTTTTATATAATTACAAGAGAAACATGAAAAATAGAGCCTCTGCTCTGCCTAAGGAGCCAGAAGGACAAGTGGACATGGTGAGGGCAGAAATGGCAATTCTCTCCCTCCCCAATAAGGACAGAAAAAAGGGAGGGGAGTTAGTGCCTGGAAAGGACACTTTTGATGGCCCCAGAGGAATCTGGGAGTCTGTAAGAGATACAGGAGGAAAGCAGCTAGTAGTTGATGATGAATATAACTAATGAGGCTTGCTTTCAAGACATTTTTGTCTTCTGGTCAATTGTCAGCCCAATTTAAACTTTTTCTGTGGTTGGGACATTTATAAAGCTTGAGTCTAATAAGCTGTGAGTTCAGCCAGTGGACTTTCCATCACTTGGCACACAGAGACTCTGTCCTCTCCCCAGACATCCTCTTTGTTTTTTTTTTGTTGTTGTTTGTTTGTTTTTGTTTTTTTAATGAAAGCCTTCCATTTATTCCAGTCATGCCAGTGAAATTCAGCTACAGTTGTATAGTGAGTTCAAGGGAGTGAGGGAAGGAAAGGCAGACAACTGAATGAACAGACATATGTACATCGCTGCCTCTGCACGAAGAACATGGCTTTGTGGATTCCATTTCCTTACTAAATCTGCATCAGAATGTCTGGGCTTTTTTTCAGCAAGTGCAAGGTGAGCTAAAACACCCAGAGAGCCTTGGGGAAGTGCACAAGAACTGCACAAGTGAAATGCTCAGGTTTTTATTGTCCAACTTCTGTCATTGTCCTAGAGAAGGAGAAATGCCACAGACGATGCCTGAAATCTCCTGCCATCATCTACCTCCAGCCTCTCCTTTGCAGTTATCTTTTGAATGGAAGAAAATTGTTTTCTGCTTTCAATCTCTCACTGCTGCTTTCTTCTTCATCCTCTCTTTTATTTTTTCCTCCCCATAAACATCACAAAATCATCACTCAAAAAGAGAGGGAGAGATTAATTAAGAAGCTTGTAGTCCAGCTTTCGCTGATAATCAGAAACTGCTTGAGTTGTGCTTTCAGGGGTTTGTAATATGAACACAATCTCTGCATAGAGAGACAGGCTGTAATTAATTTCTCTCTCCAGGACTGTTACAGATATAAATAGCAAAAGAAAGACAGGCAGATATCAGCAGAGGTAGCCATGTAGCATGCACTCCACCATAATGCTGCTCAACGGCAACTTACTTTCCACTCAGGATCACTGGTTCACAGAATTGAGTGTATATGGCACTGGGTTTCCACGAGGTCACTCTTCCTGGCCTTTGCCAGCACAGCACATGATAGTAATTTCTTTCAGCCACTTTTCTTAGTATCAGGCATAGAAAAAAAACCTTCCTCTTCACATTCCCTCCCTTCACTACTGGGCTAGTTTGAGTGTTAGTGCAGTAGTATTGTGGGAAGCAGGAAGCTTTAGCAAGGAGATGAAAGTGAAGGATTGGCAGAAGCCTCTAGCTGATTTTCAGCATCTCAGGATTCATGGTAATGAAAAAAAAAAAAAAAAAAAAAAAAACCTTGCTGCCAGGGCTCTGCAGCAGATTTAAAGAGAAGGAACAAGTCTATGCTGTTGCAGCAGTGAGCAAGTTTGCAGAGAGCTTGCAAAAGCAGCTGTGGTATGTGAATGGTGCTGATTTGTTTCTGTAGGTGCCTTCTCCACGGCCAGCGCCAACACTCTGTGACTTCAACATGATATCTTTTCTTGCTGAACAAAGCCTGGGGAGAAGAGGCTGAGCTTACAAAGGTTGTGTTCCTCTCAGACAGACCAGTGGCCTGGACAATGCTTTGGGCTACATGCTGTAAGACAACAGGGGGTAAGGCTGTGTGGAGAACATGTCCTTGCTTTCACAGAATCACAGAAGCATCCAGGTTGGAAAAGCCCCTCAGGATCACCAAGGACAACCTACAGCCCTGCTTTGCAAGACCTTAAACCATATCCCTAAGAACCACATCCAAATGACCCTTAAACACATCCAGGGTGGGTGGCTCAACCACCTCCCTGGGCAGCTCATTCCACTGCCTGACCTCCATGAAAAACTTTTTCCTAATGTCCAGTCTAAACCTATCCAGCCTCAGCTTGAGGCCATTCCCCCTGGTTCTATCTCCATTTACCTGTGAGAAGAGCCCAGTATCAGCCTCTCCACAACTTCCCTTCAGGTAGTTGTAGGCAGCAATGTGGTCTACCCTCAGGGTCCTCTTACTCTAACCATCCCCAGCTCCCTCAGTCACTCCTCATAAGATTTATTCTCTAGGCCCTTCCCCAGCTTTGTTGCCCTCCTCTGGACCTGCTCCAGCACCTCCACATCTCTCTTGCATTGTGGTGCCCAAAACTGAACACAACACTCAAGGTGTGGTCACACCAAGGGGACAATCACCTCCCTGCTCCTGCTGGCCACAGCAGTTTTAATACAAGCCAGGATGCTGTTGGCCTTCTTGGCCACCTGGGCACACTGCTGGCTCATATTCAGCTGCCTGGCTATTACAACCCCCAAATCCCTTTCTGCCAGGCAGCCATGTGCCATGAGGATGGGTAGTTTTGGAAATGTGGCTCTTCCATCTGCCCCCTAGTCTGAAGCTAAGGGAAAGTCAGTGAGGTAACAGTCAGCTCTTGCCTAGAGCTCTTCATTAGCAGCCATCAATGCTTTGTTTTTCAAAACAGGATTACAGCACCATTGACTATTTTATAGGAAGGGAAAATGAGGCATGAGAGCACACAGAGCAATGGGCTGACAATCTCTGCTGGCAACAGGTGCTATGTGTGACCCATGTTTTATGTGACCCATGTTGTGCCTGACCCCAAAGCTACAGCTTGTTTTAAGGGCAAATAAGCTCAAAAGAGGTAAACTACACCTCTCTTCCAAAGCAAGTTGTTGCCATATCAATGCATACTGCTCTCATTGTTCTCTCCAGGCTTGTCAACAGCAATATCAGGTTCCAGCTCTGCATGCATGTTAGTAGTAGGAATGAGGAGGTAAGTCACTTTGAAGGCTTTCTTTTAAGGCTTATGTAGAGATTTTATTGACTTGTCCTCACACTGACAATTGGACTAAAATAAAGGACTTTGCTTAGAAAACAGGGACTCCAGTATCTTCTTTTAAATAAAGAGAAGGAAAGCAATAGTCAGGGACTGGCTGAGTAATGCAGCAGGCTCCCTTCCAGAGGACAGGAAGGATCGACGAGCTAATGGTGGGTCAGAAATGGTTGTTTGTCAGGTGAAGAAAAATGTAGGAGATATTGAAAGGTCCAGAGAAGGTCAATGAAGATAGAAGTGTCATTGAATTTATAGATGATGAGAGATCACAGGGACTATTTAGCCAGAAATGATGACTAGTTAGAGGGATACTTGTCTGAGACATTCACGATGATTAAAGATGGAAAGTGAAATTGATTGCTCCTTCCTTTCTTGCCTTTTCTTTTTTACCTCTGTCCTGCAACATGGGAACAAGGGGTCACTCACTGAAATTAAAGGGCAGCAGATTTAGAGCTGATAGAAAGAAATCTTTTCTCTTTAAAAAATGCTGCATGTAGTTTATGCATGGGATGGATTTTTTTCCTCTCCCCAAGGTCATGGAGGCAAAGGCAGCGGTTGGATTTTAAAGAGATCAGGATAATTTCATAATCCTGTACAACATTTATAGCTACCTGAGGCAAGGCAAAAAAGGCAGATAATGAATCACATGATTTGGGGTAAAACCTCAGAAGTCCTGCTCCTGAGACAGGAAGCACATTTCCTTGGAAGAGCACAGCAGGCAGATGGAATGGGTTTAAGCAGAGACCAAAGAGCTTGTGGAGTCTCCTTCTCTATAGACATCTTCAAAACTCTCCTGGACCCATTCCATATTGCCCTAAATTGTCCTGCTTTGCAGGGTGTTTGACTCTATGAACCTCTGGAGATCTCTTCCAACCCCTAGCATTCTATGATTCCAGCATGGGAATTTCACAAACAAAAAAATCACCTTTACAGCTACTGCAAGGTCTGAACTGGTGCAACCTGTGCCTCAGGGTTGTCAGCTATGGCAGAGGGGTGAGGGGGGTGGGTGGGGGACAGCCCTTCTTTAACAAAATGCAGTTCCCCTAGGCAGAGCTTATTTGTGAGAGTCCAGGATTATCTTGGGCACTATTATTTATGTATTTACTATTCTCTTACCTTTGGTGCAGCTGGGACAGAGTGTTGCAACAAGAATAGGGGCCCCAGCACTCAGTTCTGCTGCTGCCAACCTTACGATGTAGCAAGCTGCTAGAGCAGAAGATGGTTGCAGAGGCAGTGGAATGGTGTTTCTGAGGCCAAGAATTCAGTTAGGGTGGAAGGTTGGGTGCAGGATGGGAAATAGCACAAGACATGGATGAGAGGGGTATTAATGATGTATGTGCTGGTTTGTGAAACACTTGTGATAATCAAACATTACTGTCAGACTGACAAGGTGAGCCCTCTGTCAAAGAAATAAATACATACCAAAACCAGCACATGGCTCTTGAGTGCTCTCCAGAGTAGCTGGAATCAGAACTGAAGCATGGATTCAGCTCTCACATTTATCTTGGCTTTGTCTTTTCTTAAAGCAGGGTAGGAAACATCATGTTTTGTTCTTTGGAAAGACGTGGTTTCATTATTCATTGGCCATGAAGCTCCATCTGCTTGGGAAAAGAGTGAACAAAGGACAGGTAAAACTGCAAATCTGCTGTGACACGACTCCCAGGGCAATTCTGCCAAGGATGAAGAACTCACCATTTCGACAGCTGGGCCCTAAAGATAAAGCTGCAGCCTTTCAGTGTGCTGTAGATACCTCACACAGAGTAAAATGTGTGCCCTGCTTTCATGTTTTGGGGGCTGGGATTCAGGTTTGCTTGCAGTTGTGTCTTCAGAGGAAGATTGTGATGGCATGTATGTGGTTGTTTCATGGGCTAGAGAGGTTTATTAGCACTGGAGACTTCACTGTACACATGGGTGGCTGCATCAGCCCTTTGCAGAGTTAAAGGAAGCACAGGAGTCTTAATGCACTTGCCCTGAGTTTTCTGAAGGGGCAATTACACATCAGTGCCTCTAACATTTCTTTCAATCTTTTCATGCCAATGGCCTTTTGGCTACTCTTTCTTTTTTTTTCTGGCATGGCTACCAGCTGAGCTTCTTTATTGCTTTGCTTTGCCACCAGACAGAAGTTTTCACACCTCACCAGTGTGACAGGGATGGGGTAATTAATTAATGCAAGGTGATATTAAAAAATACTAACAGTTTATTAATATGAAATACTCAGAACTCACATCACCCCCATCACCAGTTAATAATAACAATAACAGACTCTTTGCAACATTATGGAAACTATGTACAGGCTATAACAGGATCCAGAGATAACTATTAGATAGAAACATGAATGGAACTGGATTTAAACTGGCAGAGAAGCTTTGCGGTCAGCACACTGCTTGCGGCCAGCTCGCCGCTTGCTCACTAGATGGACGCAAGGAGCAACTCTCTGCTTAGGACAGAAGGCAATTAATAATTCCAAGAGGCTTTGGGTATTTACTCACAGAATTCTATCTGACAGTAGCCAAGGCTCGTAGCAGGGTTGCTGTCGGTAGGCGTCAGAGGCTTTAGAGTCTCCCCAGGCTTGTGGGGAAAGGAGGCAGATGATCTCTGGCCTGTTCCTGGCTCTCTGGATGAT
>VWYK01086305.1:0-16136 GCA_013399775.1 Semnornis frantzii | reverse complement strand
AGAAGGAAAAAAAGAAAAAAAAATCAGAACTTTGTTTTGGAGAGAAGGTGTAGGTCAGAAATAGAGCTCAGAGAATTATGTTTTCATTAACCTGTATCGGTTAGAAGCAGTTAGGACAAGATAGACAGTTTTTAGTGCACTTGTGATGTAACCAAGTCTTTTAAATGAAACACTCCTGTCTGCCTTCCACTGCAGCAAAGAAAACTCAAGCACCAGGAGCATAGTTTGATTAAAACCAGATACATGGAAGGAGGAATGTTGCACCAATGTTTTCTTTCAGTTGCACTGGCATAGGCATGGACTCTTTTGACTTCAAAATACTGATGCATATGTTTCTTATACTGTAAAACTGAGAGAAGATTTTAGCTCATTAATGTCAGCACTGTTTAGCTACATGACAGCCCTTAAAGTGTGCTTGATTTGAATAACTGAAGGGGTCATATGCTATCTCAAAGACATAAAACATTTAAAGACAAGCTGTTTTCCCTTTGCCATTTGCATTGTTTGTCCTCTTTTTTTCTCTCTCAAAGTGAATCTAGATTACTCCTCAGTTTGTTAGGGTTTTGTTTTTTTTTAATATACAACATGAGAAATATTAATCTGTGAGCTAAATAAAAATTAACTTAATGTTTTTCATATTTTTTGTAAAAGGATTGCAATATCTCATATTCTGAGTGTGGCTTTGTGAGAAAGGTTATGATACATATTTAACTGTGAACTTCACACATCTTTAAGCACAGCATTGTTACAAAATCACAGATAATAAATATTACCACTAGGTTTTTGTGTGATGAATCAGAACTATATGATGGTGAAGAGAGCCCAAGATCTAGTTTTATTAAGCAGTTATCTGTGTAAGAGAAAATTTACCTGGCTCAGTATTTGAGTAGGTAACATTAAGCAGTCATCTGTGTAAGAGAAAGTTTACCTGGCTCAGTATTTGAGTAGGTAACATTAAGCAGTCATCTGTGTAAGAGAAAGTTTACCTGGCTCAGTATTTGAGTAGGTAACATTAAGCAGTCATCTGTGTAAGAGAAAATTTACCTGGTTCAGTATTTGAGTAGGTGACATTAAGCAGTCATCTGTGTAAGAGAAAATTTACCTGGCTCAGAATTTGAGTAGGTAACATCTTTGTTACCTCCCGTGTTTTGCTGGTGTCAGGAATGTTCAGGAGAAATATTGGAAATGATGCATTGTACCATTGAACCCCCAGCTGTTAGGGACAACAACTACAACTCTCAACATTTTATAAAGTGTGGCAAAGTAATGTGGTAAAATACTGAGTTAAGGAGGATGATTTCTAAACGTGCTAACTCAAATAGCAGAAACACTGTAGACATATTAACTCAGTCTTCTACTTGGCTAATACACCCTCAGTGAGCTTGGTTATCTCAAGATGGCACTCTAAATTGCACCATCTGAGCCATCACAGATACTAACAGCCAGCTAAATCCCAGGCATTAAGAAACAGTTACTAGATCTAGTTAGCAGTTCATCAGTTCTCATATAATACTACTGGAAAGATAGTCTTCAAGAAGCAGAACCAGTACCAGTTATGAAGGAAGTGAAATTGTGAGTAGCTGCTACTTCAAGGATGACTTTATCTATAAACAGCATCATCTTTGTCTCATTAAATATCGTATCAGAGACAGGAAAACCTTTTCAGTGACTAACAGCACAGGTAGTTGTTTTCACAGAGCATAAATGTATTTCATTTGGCCAAGCTGGAACAAACTGGGGAGAGTGCAATGTTGTGCTGGTTTGAGTTAATTGGAATATTTTTTAATAGAGAAAAATTGAACTATAGGCTGTGAAGGAAAACAGTGGTGATGTCTACTTCACTCAGAGGCTTGCTGAGATGTTTAGGTATAAGAAAACCAAAACAAAGAAAATAAGAGTCTCTCGAGCTGGCAGTCTGGGTCACGAGGGACTTACTGACTGACTTACGGACTTGCTTGCTGCTTGGGTCTTGGGCTAGCAGCTCTGGCTTCTCCTCTCTGTTGAATAACTTCACTAACCACTTTTCTTCTAATCCTCCCCAGCCGATCCTCCTTGCACGTAAGCCAAACCTTGGGGTAAGGTGTGGGGGTGGGGAGAAGGTGGAAGGGTGGTTGGGAGCCCCTCCTGGGGTCTCTGATTTCTGGGAGGGGAGTTGTGTGTCTGTATTACCTTAAACTTGTATATTTCTGTAAATATTCCTGTCTATACTGTATATATTTGCTTGTATATTGTGCTGAGCTGTAAATAGAGCTTCATCTCTTAACTTCCAGCTGGCTGAGAATCTAGTCTGGGTCATTTCAAAGTGTGGGGGGGCGGGGAACTCCCAAACCGTCACAAATGTTATACTACCTTCCTGGCCTATCTACATGTTGGGTCCAAATATAGCACGGAGGAGAGTTTTTACTCACTGTTTGTTTCCCAAAAGAACAAGATATAGATTTCCAGTTCATCAACTTTTTCTCTCAAACCAAAAGCAAAGCAGGAAAGGCACTGTTACTCTATAAACCAAATCTATTTGTTCATAATATTGACCATGATGCAGTACAGACACACCTGAGCTAGCTTTAAACTTGCTCATGTATTTGTAGCAACAGTGGCTGAGGCTAATAAAGATTACTTGATTTTGGTCCTCATCTCATGGTGCCTCAATGAAGCTGTACATTGAATGACTACAGTGCTACATCAGGCCAAGCAGACAAATCACTTTGAAATGATCTCACAGGATACAATTAATACTTTGTCATAATCACAACAATGAACAAACTTCAGATGTATTTGATGTGAATACAAAATGTCTACATGCTGGAATTTGCACAAATTTCATGTGAGAAATTTTAAGTTTAATCACTTATTTTTACCATCACTTATTTCTTCCAAAGAGCCATTGCTTCTGAAAACAAAATAAATGAACAATAAGAATAAATAAAAAAAAAAAAATCAGCTGAAAATAAAACTGTCTGGGTAATGTCAACGCCCATCAAGATGTTTGGGGACCATTAAGCAACGAACTACTGATGATTCCATGATGATTTAAAATTTTTCGTTGTAAAAATCTGGTCTCATGAGAAGGTCAGTTCATTTATTCTCATCTATCTCTCAAAAACACAGTCTTTTATTCTAAATTCCTAACAATTAAACCTGAAAGTACAAAATCTAGTCAGTATCTTTATGATACACGTACCATGGACAATTAGGAATCACAGAATCATAGACTCATAGAATGGTAAGGTTGGAAGGGACCTGAAAAATCATCCAGTTCCAATCCCCTGCTATAGGCAGGGACACCTCCCACTAGTACAGCTCACTCAAGGCCTCCTCCAACCTGGCCTTCAACNTCACAGCAGAGCTGCTGCAGCCCTCTGAGCATCTTTGTGGCCTCCTCTGGACCAGAAGTAACATCGTTAACAACTGTATTGAAGCTGCAATTGTGATTAAGAACATACTTCTGCAAGCATATTCCTTTTTCAGTGTAAAGAGTATTGAAATCTTTTCTAACTCTTAAAGAATTTTGGTTTCAGGTATCACAGAATCACAGAATAGTTTGTACTTCAAAGATCAGTGAGCTTACTTAAAAGAATGAATAAATACGAGGTGCTAAGTTTGTTAGGGTTATCAGGGGGAAATTTCAGAAAGCCCAGTGGTTCTATTTTCAAGTGTGATGTCTGGTATTCTACTACCAAGTTACCACTGACACTTCAAAACTTAAAGAGTGTGAGACATTGTGACCTGCAGTGAGTCAGCCCTCAGTGAGTGAGGCTGTGAATGCTCTCACTGGCATGAGGCTGCAAGAATGCCTCTCTACAGCTTAAAATACTGTGATGTCATGGAAAATTCATCAGTGTTACATCTGATCTGAAATTAAATGAGTCCTTTTATGATCTTTCTTGTTTATTATTGAGCTGACAGTCTAAAGCTGCACCAATCTTTTACTAAGGTGAAATAGTTAATACGCATAGTAATATAAGAGGCTTCCCTGAAAATTTAGTTGCAGTTAAAAAACTGGGGGGGGGGGAAGATAAGTAGTACTTGAGTTTCCAGACCTCAGAGACAGATTTATCATGGAAAATGCATTTGACCTGCTTTAAAATATTTTGTGCTTGAACAGCATGCATGAACCTCTTGTTTCTACCTACAAATGTAACAACTCTTCAAAACGTTGTGATTAATAAGATGCGAATAGACTCTGGAGTCGTTCTGCTTACAGGTAAATCATTACAGTATACATAGCAGCTAGTTTGGATGGACTGTGTCCAGGTTTTCTTAAATGGGTACAAATCAGTGACCTCATATTTTCAATTTCAGACACAGCTATCAACACTCCTTCTGTTAGCATTTGCTTTTGCAGAGTGGGACCCACCCTTCACTTTGATCACGCAGCCAGCATTTGGAGGAATTATCTTTTCATATTAACAGGATGGATGAGTAAAATCCATGCTTGGATTTACATCCTTCAGTCTTCAGATAGTTTCTTCCAACCCACAGGGGAAGGTTTGGATGAATTTCAGCAAGGGGTTGAAAGCACTGACTGCAGTTAAACAGCCTGTGCAGCTCACATACAGACAGACACAGCTCTGCTAACGCAGTTTAATTGCAGCAAAACAAAGGAGGGGATTTTTCTAAGCACTGACCCTTCACTGCACAGAATTCAGTGCCAAATCAAAGTAAGTGATGATGCCCAATTTTGCTCTTAATTTACCCTAACGAAAATCAATGGACTTGCCCCATAAATAAAAAGAATCTGATTTCTGTGGTTCTGCAGTATGTGGAATACATTTAGTGTCCATTAGATTCAACATTCTTTCAAATTAGCTAACATTATTTATCAAATGTTTCCAGTTGTACACACAACCTGTTAGGTTAAGTTCCATACATCAGAAAGGAATTTCCAGCTCTTCACTTCCACCCAAATGTCATATACATAAATTAATAATTAACCAGCAGCAAAACCCTCAATAAATTTTTTCAACTCAAATCTTCTCATGCTTAATGCTGCTCTATTAATCAAAGTTTAAAATTTATTTCAGTTCTACTACCAGTTTTTATTTATGTTTATATATATATAAATAATTTATATATATATATTAAAAATAATATATATATATAAAATTACATATTTAAATAGGGAACAAGATATTTCAAGTCTTGATTTCAAGTGCTAGCTTCAAAATGGAAAAGAAGCTTTTAATACAACTCTTCCATTAACTTTCTGGATTCTGGACATACTCTAAAGGGGCTGGGTGGAGTGTGTGTCTGCCTAAAATTTCATGACATGCAAGTGAAGTTTGAATCATAATGCTGATAATACTAAGAAATTATAGGGTGAAGTGCTTTAACTAGTTTTAAATTCTCCCACAAAAAAAATGTCTTAATCCACTCCACAAAAGACACAGCTAGGCCATGGAAATGGGCTATTGTAAGTGGTAAAATTGGTTAGTGTCAAGGGGCAAATTGATAAGATCAAGAAAAAGAAAACCTTAAAAGGCTATTAAATTTAGAGACACAGCTCCTAGCTCATCAAGTTCCTGAAATTTAAATTGCAGGAGACTTAAGGGAGTATGCTGGGGAACCATCACTATCTGATTGACCTAATCCTATTATCTTCTCCTACTATAGAGGGTGTCCACCATGGAAACCTTATATTGCTTTGACTCTAATTGAAGACAGTTTTTTTCCCCTACTAGCCACATACAAATGAAATTGCAGCTCCCTTGAGTCTAGGGAAGAAAAGTAAAGATGCAAGACGTGAAATGTAACTCAGTAAAATAACTGCTGTCACTCCCTTCTCAGCTGGACCATGCTTTGAGGCTGCCAGTGAGTCCTCCCCAACCCACCCTCCTCACAACTCTGCGTCCCCTCCTCAAAGCCTCTGGAGCCTCTCTCTGAGGTGAGTGGAAGCCTTTGCAAACAGTATCGTTTCACACTGATTGAACCCATCTTCTGTAACAGCATTTCAACTTCTAAACCCTTTTAAACATCTTTTGTTTTGAAGTAACTTGTCCATATTTGATCTTGTAAGTGAACACCAGAAAGATTCATCAGCGAGTTCCAGAAGAGATGGGAGAGGGAAAGTGAGTGGATTATCAGCACTCAGGTAGCACCTGCTGTCTGGCTGGGCTTAATGCATGACAAGATTTGGATACAACTTTGTGGTGCTTGACCTCAGAGCACAAGTTCATTTGCTTACAGACATGTCAGTGTAAATACAGTTGGATTTGTTTGAACATCAAATCACCTGGTGCCTCAGGCTGCATTCAGACCAGCCACAAAAGCTATTCAAAGATAACTGAAAGTAACTTTAGGATGTTTTGACTCCAAATACACTCAGCCCATTCCACCTGAACCAGCTCATGGCAGGTTCCTGGTGGATGTTATCAGTTGGACTGGCATGAACTGCAGGTCCATTTCCTCCTAGCTTCTACAGCATCAGTAAGAAGGAGATGACATGCAGACACTTACAAATGAAAAAGTGAAAATACTGCTCCAAAAAGAACAAAACAAAGCAATATTTTCTTCAAAGAAATTAACTGGGAGTAAAGATGATGTGACTGCCTACCATGCTAAAAATTCATCTGTTCCCAGCTCTTTTCATTTTTTTGTTTTATTCCTTCCCTCCCTTTGTGCTAGCACAAAGGAGGTCTAGTCCACATCACTGATCTTAGGTGTCTAGTCAATCTAAATGAATGATAGTTTATTCATTGTGTCAATCCAATAGCATCATTATCCTCGGTGTTAGCATCATGAATAAGGTTCAGTGGCATCTTGCATCGGGGAAGAGAAATAAAAGTTTTATGTTTCTGAGGCTCCAGTGGAATATCAATGAGAATCAGTATAATTCCACTCCCACCCCACCCCCCCCCCCCCTTTTTTTTTTTATCTCAAGCCTCAAAACCTGCACTTTTCTTACCAAGACAGAAATCAGAGATCACATTCATATCATTTACTTTGGGTCCCTGTCAGAATCCTTTAGAAGATGACCTGTAGACTGAAGGTGTTCATGAAATGCCCCTGGCACACCGAAATGGGCAACAGGGTTTGCTTCCTTTTCTTTATTACGTAAAATGAGAATTTGCAAAATGTTCTTGTTTTCTGCAAAATGTACTGTGAATTTGAACTTAGTTCATTGTT
Source organism: Semnornis frantzii (assembly GCA_013399775.1). Taxonomy (NCBI): domain Eukaryota; kingdom Metazoa; phylum Chordata; class Aves; order Piciformes; family Ramphastidae; genus Semnornis; species Semnornis frantzii. The sequence continues at coordinate 9,011 of VWYK01086305.1, read as the reverse complement.
TCGTGCTCTGCGTTTCTTTGCCCTTTGAGTGATTTAAAACAGGAACGTTTTTAACCTGAATTCATGAAACATTCTCCATTGGAAGCAAACTGCCACGCCTGCACAATGAGCTTAATGAATTGCTTACACAGGTTGTGTAGCCTCAGTTTAAGTTTGGTTTATGTAAAGGACACATTAAAAATTGGAATGTTTTGAGGGAAAAGGCAGGGCACTTTCCACTTACCCTTCCAGACCAAGTGATATTATTCATTCTTAGTAGCTCCACTGGTTACTCTGCTAATTTCCCTCCAAAATAATGCTCCTTGGGGTGCAATATTCAAGTGTATATGTATGTCAACTGCCTCACAGGCTTCCAAATGCCCACATTGATCCAAGATACCATGAGTCACTGTTGACAGATGAGGAACATTCACAAAAAACCCCCACTGAAAATTAAAGGAGAACTCACATTTTCCCTTGATGGTCACACACTAACACATTGAGGTTAATGATGTACTGCAGAGATTTGGGAGTGAAAAAAAAAAAAAAAAAAAACTTTAAAAAATTAAAGTTGTAATTCACCTAAAATTGAACAAGACACCAATTCAGTGTTTCCAAATTAAGGCAATACAGGGTGTTCCCAAATAGATTCAGCTTATAGACGTTGGTCTAACTCTATTGCTTTATTGGTTTTACTAAACCCAAATTAATTCACAGCAGATGTGAATATAACTTATAGAATTATAGAATCATAGAATGGTAAGGTTGGAAGGGACCTCAAGGATCATCTAGCTCCAACCCCCTGCCATAGGCAGGGACACCTCCCACGAGCACAGGTCACTCAAGGCCTCCTCCAACCTGGCCTTCAACACCTCCAGGAAGATTGTGGTGCACAGAATCACCCAATATGACCAAAGATCAAAGATCATATTGGGTGATTCTGTGTTCCACAACCTCCCTGGGCAGCCTGTGCCAGTGTCTCACCAAAGAACTTCTTCTTAACATTCAGATTCAATTTCCCCTCTGCCACTTTAAACCCACTGCCCCNGTCCTTCCTGTGCTGGGGGCTCCAGAACTGCACACAGGACTCCAGGTGGGGTCTGAGGAGAGCAGAGCGAAGGGACAGAATCCCCTCCCTCTCCCTGCTGCCCACACTGCTCTTGCTGCAGCCCAGGACTTGGTTGGTTGTCTTCAACTGTACTAAGTGTGTTTCTAAAACTCCATGTCATCCAGCAGGATTTGGATTAAATCTGGAATAAACTAACATTATGATAATATATATAATCTGATCATGATCAATTTTCTACATATTTATAATGTCTGATGACGAGTATCCACGGAAGACATCAGAAAGCAGCATCCTGACATTCTTGTTGCAAACTGAATTCCTATTTCTAAAATAGCTCAGGAAATCACTCCCTGTCCTGCTGGTGAAGGGAGACACACTAAATACTGGAAAATCTTCAAGAGCTGGTATCTCAGTCTTGAAATCAGTGAATCACAAACCTCCATGCAACATTACCAATCAGTGTACAACCAATGCACTACCTTGTCTAAAGTTAAACTATTTCTGTTTCCTGTACTGCCAAATAAATATTTAAATGAAATTTTTTTTGGTTGATTTTTTTTCCTTAAGCAAACATAATTCCAGCAGCAGCTGACATGGCAAACATTTGGATTTATTTCTTGCTAGTCTAATTGTGAAAGGCATCAGGGTAGATATGTTTTCTTTTTGTAGCCATTAATACTAATTTGACCTACTAGGGAAACGATTTCAAAATGTCAACATTTGCATGCCTGAACCCTGCTACGAAGTAAAAGGAATTGTGTGCAGAAGTCCTGCCTCAAGCTGTGACACAATACTTACCTCCTCAGAGGGAGTTAACACATTAATTTGAACAAATGAAATTAGAACAGCCAACTCTCCATGGTGGTCGGAGGAAAACAACCCTGACCATAGTGGCTGACTGCAGCTTAAGTGGCATATTGTTATTAAGCTATAGTGTGACAGCTGAGCAAGGCATGCATAAACACCACACGAAATAGGAGGACTTGAAGCTTGGAGGTAAGTATGAATGCAGTACCCAATTGCCTAAAAGCAAAGTCACTAATGCCCTTCTTAGAAGTGTAAGCTTTGAGATTTGAGACAGTCGTTGACACGTTTGCTGTGTATGCTGCCTTCTGCAGATGTGTATTCCAGAAAGCACTCTGAGATTCAGGTACTAACGACTTTGAACAGAAAACTGGTAGAAAAGTCTGCAAACTGAGGAAGCTTGTGTCTGCTCCACTGCTCAGTTCAACCAGGTCATGACCCTTGAGGTCTACTCCAAAGCCAAGTGAAGGCAGTGGGATTTTACTGATTGTGCTGAAACCTGAATCAAGTCAATAGATTATGTGTATTGTTCCTACAGGACCTGTGTTTTCAGGCACTTCCTCCAAATAATTTACCCTTATAACCTCAGAAACATTAAAAACAAAACAAAACAAAACCCTATACATTTCAAGCTAAAACAGAGGGTCCCCACGGATGTCACTAGGTAACACTTACGGCAACACTTAATGCTCCAACGACAGCAGAACTGTGTATTTAATCTTAAATGCACAACTCTACATGCTTTGCAAGGATCTCTGTAGAGAAAATACAAGCAGTGAGAGTTTTCCATTTTGCCTTAGTCTGTATAACGTGAGTTGAAAGTGGGTTTTGGCAACTGAGATCTGATGTTGGTTTATGGATGTTATATGCATCTCATACAAGTCTCCCATGTGACTTGAGTGTTTCAGAACAGTACTAAAGTAATGGGTGGTATGCACTACACCTAGCTTGGATATCTGATCTCCACCTAAGTTTTAGCTATGCCATGAAATGTGTACTAGTGGGAGGTGTTCCTGCCTACGGCAGGGGGTTGAAACTAGATGACCTTTGAGGTCACTTCCAACTTTACCATTCTATGATTCTATGATAATTTACCTAAAATAAGTGTTATGTAGGTCAGTGGAAGTTGTGAGATGCCCCTAAGGACCTTCACAAGCAGATCAAGTCTGTCTAAAAGAACCTAAACTAAATGAAACAAATCCCTTTTGATTCTGCAAAAGGGACGTCAACATTAAACTGAATTTTTAAAGCATAGATATTCATTACTTGTCATTACTTAGGTTATTTTTTTTCCCTGTGTTGTCCTTTCTTTGCTCAGTGTGCAGAATGGATGTAAAATCAAATTAATGTTTGGGGTTTTTTTGAGCTTTTTCAGTATTTTTTGCCATAGTAATACTCCATATTTTGCCATAGTGGCAAAAAGCTGAGTCAGAAACATGATTCAATGAAAAGAGAAGCTGTTATGATTCCTAATTTACATAGACATAGGAAGAAATAAAAGTACCCTAAAATAACAGGCATTTGATCTGACTCCACAAGCCTTGATCTTTGAGAATACTTTAGCATGATGAGATAGAGGATTTCAAACCAGAACGCCACAACCTTCCAAGTGCCAAAATACACCTGTGGATCCACAGGGAAAATGTAGCAAGATATCCAGGAGAGTGACAACCTCATTCAATGACCATCTAGCACACAGTACATGGAATGATAAAGCAGCAAGGTAATAGTTTATATATGAAGGAGATGAAGCAAGTGCCTTTGCCTTTTTGTCCTCTGCCTCACTCATTACACTGATGCTAGACTCAGCAATAAATGAAGCCGTAGTAGTAGTAACTCTGATCTTAACTTGCTGCTTTTTACCCATCCCCATTCTGTACATCAAGGAAAGTAGAAGTCCCTTAGAAATAATGCTAAAAAAGAAAAAAAGTAACCAAAGATTGCATGGGATTGCTGAACTTTCAGTATGAAATGGGCTGCTCAATCCTCCTCCAGTCATGTTAAGGACAGCAAGGTTTCTCTGCAGTTCTGGTCAAGTGGTAGTGGCAGTCATTATCACCCAGAAGTGATCATGTTGGCCAAAAACTTCCTAACAGAAAGAAGTAGGACACTTAGAATGTAAATTTTCTGTCCAAATTATTACAGGTTATGTCATTGATTTATTATAGGAAGTACCAGGCACATTTAATTAGTGTTCAAACAATAAAGCATTTACTAAGAGTTTTTTCTGCTCTTAAAACTCAGTATATGCTGTCCTATTGAAGTCAACAGGATTTAACTCCTGATTTAGATTACATATGCTAAAATGTTTCTGTAAATCAGGGACATCAACTGTTTTAGAATTAGGTGAACATGCTTCATGTTTTACTGTGAGGTAAAAGCAAAATGGACAACCTGCAGTTTCCTCACATCGGAAACCTCCGTATCTGCATGCACATCCTAATTCCTGTATAATCCTGACTGGTTTACCTCTTAAAATAAACAGACTCTACCTTATGTCCTTACTGGATTACTGGGAGTAGGATGTTTACATAAAGGATATAGCTAAGTATTCACTGAACATAACAAGAGTGCAATTCATTCCCATGCCTCAGAGCCCATTATAATTTGGTGGCTATATTTAAATAAACCAACATTTAACTATGCCAGCATTTACTATCTAATGTTAATACTGTAATAGTGTCCAATCCTTGTTTGATTCATTGAAATGTTACCTGCACTAGCACTATCCATGGACTGTAAATATGATGATGATGAGCATTTGGAGTGAGACAAAGTAAGAACAATTTATTGTCTGGGTGTATTAGATGCCTGTTTAGCAAACATTATTATATTCACCACTAATAATAGTAATTATACCATGCTTTGCCCTTCATGTAAAGATCTAGCCACACTCTAAGAAATAAAAGGACCTGAGTCTCATTCTCAGTCATTTATTTGGGCAGCGTTGAAGTGGTTCAAAAATTAAACTCAGTGCTTTAAAGTTTATCTGTACCACCCTAATTGTGGAATACCTCTACCTCAAGAAGATGTGTACAGTTCTGGAGCCCCCAGCACAGGAAGGACATGGAACTGTTGGAGCAGGTCCAGAGGAGGCCACAAAGATGCTCAGAGGGCTGCAGCAGTTTTGCTATGAGGACAGGCTGAGAGAGTTGGAGCTCTGCAGCCTGGAAAAGAGGTTTCCAGGAGACCAGGAGTAGCCTTCTAGTATCTGAAGGGGCCTACAGGAAGGCTGGGGAGGGACTATTGACAAGGTCTTGCAACGACAGGACAAGGGGCAGTGGGTTTAAAGTGGCAGAGGGGAGATTGAAAGTGGATGTTAGGAGGAAGTTGTTTGCAGTGAGGGTGGTGAGACACTGGCACAGGTTGCCCAGGGAGGTTGTGGCTGCTCCCTGTCTGGAGGTGTTGAAGGCCAGGTTGGATGACACCTTGAGTGACCTGTACTAGTGGGATGTGTCCCTGCCTATAGCAGGGGGTTGGAACTAGATATCTTTGAAGTCCCTTCCAACCTTACCATTCCCTGATTCTGTAAGGTCCATGAAGAAAATTTTCATGAGACAATATGGTAAATAGCAGATAAAATAGGTATAGGTAGACACCTCTTTAATGGTGATTAAGTAACTGGTAGCACACTGAATATATTTTGATTCTTTGACTTAGTTACTCCCCAGATCTTACTCTGGCTGTTGGACGTGGGCACTGTGGGTACAGTGAGACGTAAGCACAACCACTCTGTTTTGAAGAACACTCTTGAAGAAACAGTGAAGGTATTTAGTTCAGAAGAAAGACAAAACAAACCAACAGAACAAAGCACAACAAAACCCAACTGTGCTAATGCTGTAATACATTGTGGCTGTTTAAGAAACAAGGGAATATTGATATAGAAAGATAAAAGAACCAAAGCATTAAAAGTAACTAATGTTCCTTTTATGGTCTGTTGCTGCATGGCTGAACACTGCCACTAACTTGGTGTTTTCAGAACATTCTGAATTGAAGAAGACTCTTTTGTTCCATTTGCAGCCCACATGCTGACACAGCACCTCATCTCCTATTGTTCTAACAACTATTATCTGATACATTTAATGTGCTGAAAGATAAAAAAGCACAAAGATTCCAGTTACCTTAGAGATAGGAAAAGAAGAATTACTTAGCAAAAGGACAGCTGAGGAGGGGCTGTTTCTGCAGTTTCACTCTAGTGTGTGTGTTAGACCCACAAATGTGAGTTCAGACCTTGCAAGCCAGGAGTCTTTGTTGGGGCTCTGCTGCGCACTGAATGATCTCACCCTCTCCCGACTCCCACACACAGAGGTATACAGGGAAGAGCAGGTTCAACCAGTCTTAAATTCCTCTGACAGTTCAGATAGACTTTGCAGCAGTGAGGAAGACGCATGGCTCACAGCAAGAGATAAAGCTGTTTTCAAAAACCAAATTCATTTATGGTTAATAAATGCTTCTACCATTGTTTACCGTGGATGCCAGCTCTGATGATGAGCACACAGTTAACTCACAATGGAAAAGGGGCATTTTAAAAGTCTACGGCATCTGACAAGGTAGAGTATTAGGGGGGAAAAAAAAAAACTGGTTCTCATATAGTTGCTCCAAACATATTTGAAAGACATTTCTTGAAGTTTGAGCCTTTAGAGCCTCAGCTATTTTTTGCTAGGATAGATGCAACCAAGATATACTCCATAAGTACTGCATTGACTTGCCTTGTATCAACAATCTAGGAAAGCTCCCAAAAAGTCTTCTTCTATCAATTTCATTTAAAAATTATAAATTGCACTGTTTCTGCCATGGAAGAGAAGTTCAATAGATGTGGGGGGTGGGGGAAATTGAGTAGATTATTTGATCAAAATCTCTGACTCTGTTTTTCTCGTTTCTTTGGGTTTGTTTGTGTTGGGTTTTGTTTGGTTTTGTTGTTGTTTTGGTGTTTTGTTTTGGTTGGGGTGTTGGGCTGGTTTTCTTTCAAGAGAAGAGGACATGGGCTAAAATTATCATTAGAATTAGAGCAGAAACCAGAGAACTTCATAGGTCTTCAAATGATTGTTTTGCTTACTTAAAAGGAAATTTAAATGAATAAATAGTATGAAAAGCAAATTGCTAGAGAGTAAGAGTTCTTTCATGAAAACCAAATCATACTCTGGTTCCAGGAAAGACAGGCACTCTTAGCTAGGTTCATGAATAAAGAGTATCAAATGAAGGCAAGAGGAAATAAAGTCTGACTCTACAAGATGTGTGCCAACTGTGGTCTCATAAAGCTAAGAAATCTGGGAATGCTTTGAGTGTGTAATATTTTTAGCATGCTAATAAGGCACACCTGAGCTCCTCTTTACCACATTTAAAGATATGTACCACAGAAGCTAGATTCTGCTATGCATTTCTGCCTATTCCAGTAACCTGTAATTAATAAACACTCATGTGGAGGAGAGCAGAACACTCAGTCACCTATTCAGATTCCTCTGAATCACTCCCACATACTTTTCTAAAGTGTACAACATATAGTAATGATCTTGAATTATTCCTAAGTTGTTTAGCTAAGAAGAGAAGATGACATTGCTATGTCAGCCTTGTTGAAATCAAATATTCTTCTTTCTTCTACAGATGTTCTTCCTCAATTACTTGACTGGTTGGAGTGTCTGCACCAGCTGTCTCCCTTCAGCATCTCCACAATCCTGAGCCAGAGTGAGAAACAAATCTGTCTCTACCATTATAAAGGTTTTATTTTCATTTTACCTAAGCAGTGCAACGTAAGAGGAAACTCTAAGAAGCTCCTCCGTGCAAAATACGCTCACTAGAATAACCTACCTGTCCACCCTGCTATTCATGTATTGGTATCAAAAGTCATACTGTACACAGAGAAGTTAAAATGAGCTATAACAGCATGAAGGAACAGAGAGAATGTTTGTTTCACTCCATGCAGTTTGGGTGCAGGCAGAGGTGATGTTACCCAGAAGCCCAATGCAGTCCTAGCAGCTGCCAGAATAATCGGATACGCTATATACAGTAGATGTGAACCAGAGATGGAATAGACAGAACCAATCATTTGGAACAACCATGTGCCAAATAATTGTGGTAGCACGACTGTAGAGAAAAGCATGGGATCAAAATACACACTGGGTGGTATCAAAACACAGGAGAACTAAAAAAAAAAAGTTTAAATACTTAAAGTTTTACAAGGAATCCAGTTACGTTTTGATTAATCATAGAATCATAGAATGGTAAGGTTGGAAGGGACCTCAAAGATCATCTAGTTCCAACCCATTTATTAAAAATAACAATAATCTAAACTTACATTAAAATTAAATGCTTTCTCCTTTTTTCTACCATTTAGTTTATATATTATCCAGGAGTCAACATACTAGTCCAGAATGTATATACCTAATTATACTTTCCCAGTCAGAAATTGAGCTGGCACTTTCTGTCTTAGTTGATCTCCTATATTCTTATTAATTATTTTCCACCAGAGTATATTGCATTACTGTTCTCCAAATACACTGCTTGCCTGCTAAGGCAACATCTTATTGCTGGTGATAACTACCTGATGGGAGGCTATAGAAGAGGTCGATGCAGACCTTCTCTGAGGTGCCCCATGACAGGAAAAAGGCAGCACAACAAATTTTAATTAAAAATGAGGACAAACTACTCAGCATGAAGTTGCACAAAGGCCCAGAAAGGATGAGTGTTTCCAGCCTGAAGATACTCAAAAGTTTCTTGGACAGAGTTCTGGCAACCTGATTTAGTCAGCCCTGCTTGAGGCAGAGACTAGATGACCTTCAGAAGTGATTTCAAATGTAAATTGTTCTGTGATTCTGCAATAACTGACACCATCTATCATTCAGGAAAAAAGCAGAAGGCTTAGGATCATAAAGACATCTTCATTTCCCATATGGTTACTTATATCATCTTCTCAAGAGTTAATGAAGTTTTCATATAGACATTCAAGCCTTTTGGGTTTTTTTTCTATATCCCACCATTTATACAGTAGTCTACATGGTAACCTCTTTTCCTCGGGTTAGAAGGCACAGGTAAGATGATGTATTAGAGGTTTCTGTCACAGTATATAAGCACCTAAGACAGTGAGCTAGAAAAGCAAGGAAAAATATCCAAGATAATGGCAGTGCATTTGTACTATGTGTTATGCACCTGAGAGCAGGCACTC
>VWYK01086304.1:0-22027 GCA_013399775.1 Semnornis frantzii | reverse complement strand
TGATGTCAGATTCCAAGTGTTGTTTTTTTTTAATGAAAAACAGCATTATATGCTTTTGTCTGTAGCTGTTAATGACATCACTAATTCCTTTTTTTTCTCACACCATCTTCTGAGTTGCAAAAAATGTTGACCTCTGCTAGAGTTGGGCGAGATAATTTTGTCAATAAGCAAAACATTCCTGATTTAGTGAAGGGATTTCTGCTTACATCTTTCAAATGTTCTGTTCACCTTGTCAATCACTGAAATGAACAACCTTCTAGTGGAAGCAACTTCATGTAATTCTGATGAGGAAAATCCCAGTGTAAGACAAACCAACTCAGCAGCACAGCAGCTGGACATGCTCTGCTGCAGACAGAAGACTAAATTATTAGCAAACGACCCTAAAAACCACATAGAGATGAAGAGCAAAGGTAGAAGACAGCACAAAGGTATTTGAAGGAAATGACAAGTCAAGGATTGAATGGCAAGGAATCTGATAATACAACCTGGCCAACCTCAGTGCCATCAGCTTCCAGTAGCCTTCCATTTCTAAGGATTGCAGAGTTACCGAATAAGATCTGCTAAAGCATTGTCATGTAGCTGTTTTTATTAACGCTGCCAACAAAGAATTCCTAGACTGCAAAAGGTTTACCCAATGTGGATGAAATGTTTCCTCAAAGCAGTGCCTGAACCCTTGTGTGACTGAAGTTATTGCTAAACCAGAGGCTTGTTGATTTTCTTTTTGGTTTTGTGGGTTTTGTTGGTTTGTTTTTGGTTTGGGGGAGGTGGGAGTGTTTGTTTGTTTGTTTGTTTGTTTTTAACTTGAACTCTGACTAGCAAACTGAGTCCAAAATATTATGCTGAGTGCTTAAGCCATTTCTGTTTGAGTGGGTGTTTTTCTGCAGGCTTGATCTGAAGCAGCAGAACTGAAATTCTAAACATCACTGAAAAAACAACAGACATTTTAACAAGGCACTGAAGAGATGAAACCCTGGAATTTCCTAATTGCAGTCTCTATAACCTCACCACTCTTTATCTGACCACACTATTTCTCCCTGTGGCATTAATTTGATCTAGAATCTGTACAGCAGTCAGAGTTCCTGTGCTGTGGATCAGCTGTTTTAGTCTGGGATATTTTCTCTCTCTAGTGAAGTTTTAAGGCTTTGAGGAACATGCAGCCGTTGTTATGACTCACACAGGAATAAACTTCAACTTAAAATTCACTAAATTAAACCTGTTACTGCCAAGGACCACAATGAAGACAGATATTTATCCAATATGCTTTCTGCAAGGGCCAAGGATTAAGGTCATGGTTTGTGCTTGTTTCTTATGTAATGAACATCAAACGAAAGATGCAAAAGCACGCCATTTTAAGAGAGAGTTGAAATGAGCTATTTAATACACTAAAAGCCAGCATGAACTATATTGCAAGTCCACAGTGTTCCACACCGTCAGTGGCTGCCTCTGCCATTAAAGAAATTAAATGGATTGAGTTTCAAAAATAACCTGCAAGCTACTGAGGGACGATTTCTGCAGCCCTTCAAGGTGAGCTGCCTACTCCAACTGCATGGCAGGCAAGGTTAGCATGAAATTCTTTGGTTGCAAGCTGAATGTGGACCTCCATCTGGTTCTCACAAGCTTGAGGCACCAAGTAAGGCTCTGCAGTTCTTTCAGTGTCTGATGAAGACCACGCAATACCATGGGCTTATATGCCCTGAGCACCTGAGAGTCAGGTTGTCCACAAAACTGGCCCAAGCTTATGCAAAAGATGCAGGAATATTGCAGACAAGTTAAGACTGCTCACAGGTTTTGCTCTACATGGAAATAAACTATTCCCTGCCCATCTACAGATAGTGGCAAAAAAATTCCCACTTTCACATTTCCTGCATATTTTCTTCTTGTTCTGGTATTTCTTAGCCTATTATGTGGTAATCAGTTACCACCACCAGGGAGATAAAACAGCTCCAAGCTCTTTCCAGGGGACTGTTGTAGGGATGATTAATAAACATTTTAATATGCAAACAGAAGATACTGCTCTACAGCTGGGGGTTCTTTAAGCACTGAATAATTGTATGAAGACCTCATCTCTGGTTCTGGAAGTCTCACAACCACAAACTGCACAAGGCTGGAAGGGTAGCATTGCTTCCTCACCCTATCTACATACTCCTTTCAGGCAACCACATTTGAAGACAGGATTCAAGGCTAGTAACTGCCATTCTTTGGTGTAAGCAAGCACAGCTTCAGAAGGACATTTTCACACCTTTTACTTTCTTTTTGCTAGATGTAAGTCTTGCTTCATTGCTTTTCTATTAGATGTGCAACATGAAGGTAGAATCACTGCTGGAGGAAAGTGAGGAGCCCAGTCTCCTCAGACTGTACTCAGCCAAAATTCTGAATCTAGTAATGGCTGAATTCAGCTCCTGGAAAAATGTCAGCATGGATATTGGGACAAAAATATGCTCAAAGATTCCATCATGAGGTCAGAAGAGAAGGAACCCAAAATAGCATAGGTGGGAAGGAAAATTGGGCACTGTCCTAGTCTCAAGGTATGTTTTTTTAGTATTTAATTATCTCCATCACATCAAAGTTTCAAGTACTTTAAAATAACAACCCACCAAGAAACAAGGATGCTTGGTATTCAGTGTTCTCAGCTTCTGGGCAAACTGGTGCTTGACAGAAGCCAGGCCTCTAAAGAAAGAGCCAGTTCCTCCAGTGGGTCACCTTTTCTTCTTACAGATACCATCATCACTTCCATTCCTGGTTTTGGAAAATTATTCCTCCAGGTTTAAGAGTGAGAATGGTATTTCCAGACTTTTTTTTTTTCTTTGATAAAAGTTGCAATCACCTCTCTTAAATAACAGAAGCCTGGAAAACAAAACAGCAGGCTTGTGTCTCACAGTCAGTCACCACTGGTGCTTATCTAGGCATTGAAGAGTGGTTTCCCCACGGTCCTACCTCTCGTAAAGTCTCTCTTCCATGTTTATTGCAGGTGCCTTGTGAAATAAGAGTTTGTGATGGTGTCTTTCCCTTAGACAAGTTTATTTTAAGCCAGCCTTAGGAACTGATTATCTTCGAAGGTTCTCCACCAAATTTAACTAAAACAAAGTTCAACAGTTCCCAGGAGGGTTGTTTTGCTGGACAGGCACACACATGTCTACAAACACACAGATTCTAGTTTTGGCTCATTGCTCTATGAAGTCCAGGAAGAAAAGAAATCCATGTTCACAGATAGGCTGCCAGTCCTCTGCTAAACTGTATTGAGAGTACTAAATGGTCAGGCCATCAGCGAAGACGTGGCACAAGGGCTGCATAACCCAGCCGTGTACTGGCATTTTACCTACTGTTTAGCTGTGCACCAACTCAGCTACCAGCAGGAGCAACTGCCAAACCAGGCAGGTGGGAGGAGACAGGGGACAAAAGGAAAGAAAAGGAATGAAAAAGGCTTTGCTAGCTGATCTGGTTGATTGATGTGATTAATTGCCACCCGCGCGGGTAGGTGTTGCTACTGTTTATTTAGCACTCTGCCAGCAACAAATGCTTGGGATTCCTTCTTGTTGTTCCGTAGGCTTTGCCTACCTGGAAGTCAAAACCTGTTGTATCTTATGCATCACCACTGACTAAACAACACATCAGGAGCATAAGATAAACAATTCTACGTAGCTGGATGGCGGGGGCACTGTGTGCTCTTCCCCCGTGCCAAGGGAGGTGGAATCCAGACTTGTCTCCTTACAAAGCTCCTCTTCTGCTCTACTTCCTTCCTCAGGAGTAGGCTAATATCACACCAAGAGACTCAGAGCTATCTATGTGCTTGGAACCTTGTGGGCTTGAATATTTAAAAGCATCTTCTTTGTGCTGTTATGGCTTGCAAAGGGAGGAAAGAGGGCAAAAGGGGAAAAAATTACACATCGGGACTACCCTACTGGGGCAGAAAACTTAAATTTAAATCTAGATTGTGCAGAAGACATGTGGAGTAGAAAATGCTTTGATTTTGGTTTTTGGTTCTGTACTCACACATATTACCTGGACCAAGTCAAATAACAAGTGCCACATTTACCAGGAAGAGGTGAAGAGGAAGGCTGTAAAATGTTCTGTCTTAGAATGCACACACATACATTTTTATGCCACAAACAGAGATCCTGAAAATACTTTTCCAAATTTAGTCACATCCAGGAAGAATATATCTGTGAGTGCATAAGTGGAATGACTGTTTTCTTTTACCCAGGGGCCTATATGAAGATAAGTTATCACTCCTCGGTTGGTTAGATCAGTTAGCATCTAGCGGTGGGATTTATTCTCATCAGTTTCCACATATCAAACATAGCAACAGGCTGTCCAAGGACACGATAGTGGCTAGAGACATCTCAAACAGTTTTCTAGGTCTCCGTTTCAGCCTGGAGAGCAGCACTTCATCATGTCAGGACTGCCCAACTCCCCAAGACCAGGAATACATATCTCCTTGAGTGACAAGCAAGGCTCCCTGTCTGCTCCCAAGAAGCAGCACATGAAGATACTCAGCTAGTGCAGAAGAAGAATCCAGGCTACATGGAAACATACTTGCAGTCAACAGTCACCGCTTCAGGAGAGGGGAGACGTGGGAGAAAAAAAGGTCAGCTGATCAGCAGAGCTGTTCAAAAAGAAAAGCCATGGAGGGAGCTCAGAGAACTTTTGTGTCATGCTGTTTTGCCGCTTTATCTTGGCCAGGGAACACACCAAGTGTGGCTTTCCCAGCTGAAAATAGGTGTCTATTGTTTTCACACTTGGTAAGGAGCCAATTAGCTGTCAAACAGGGTCATCACAAAATTGTCAGTGTGCAGGGCAAAGCAAAAAATACTTGACTCGTATGTTCACTTTGTCTCAATCATAATGTGACAACTTCTGGCAAGGATGGGGCAAGGGGTATGTCCCCGTTCACAGGGCAAGCAAGATGCAAACCTGTCTGTTAAGGTAAGCTGAGATCGATGAGGATTTATAGAAAACTGTTCTGTAGCACCCAGAATAGCCATTGCACAGTGTGTTTTAACTACCACACAGCAACTCCTCTTACACAGAATAGGTATAAATCAGTTCAGTTCTCTTACTGGAGCTGCATTAATTCACACTTCCGTAAGTTTTTTTTTCAGAGACTGAAGTCGTTCTGAGGAAATATGTGACAATCTGCAGTCACTTCATAAGAGAAAGTTGTATGTCCAGCCTCATACCAATGCAGAGTGGAAGTTATAGAATCACAGAATGGATTTGGTTGGAAAAGACCCTTAAGATCGTTGAGCCCATTGAATCTAACTCTACCAAGTCAGATGCTAATCCATGTCCCTCAGCATCACATCTCTGTGTCTTTTAAACACCTCCAGGAATAGGAATTCAATCACCTTCCTGGGAAGAATGTTTCACTGTTTGAGAACCCTTTCCAAGAACCCTTTCCAACCTAAACTTCCTCCGGTAAAGGACACCTTTTGATCAGAAGTGCAGCACCTGGGATCCATTGCAGACAGCTGCATGCCAAGAATTTTTTGTTCTCAGTGATATTTGCAGAGGACATGAAGAAAACTCTGTTGTCACAGATTCACAAAGCCAAAGTACCAGAAAGGATACAGTTATATGAGCACTGACCAGCAACAACAGATCCGAGATACATCCCCTGCCTGTTTTCCCTGTTAGTATTGCAGCATTCTCTCAGTGTGTAATTGGCACTGCCTATCTCTCTTAGCCAACACCTTTCTGCCTAATTGTGGCATTAAGACTAATCACTCAGACATCACAAATGCCACATTTCCAGTTCAGGAATACATGCTGCCCAATCACCACATCCTTCACACCAGACAAAATGACCATCAGCAGATCAGTTTTCAGTCAGAGTACCCACAGCACCTTCAAGCCTAAGGACCAGTAGTTTGTCATGAGGTTTCCAGGCTGCTCTTGGAGGATAGCTGAACAAGCTTGGGTGTGGCTATCTCCAGCCTGCCAAGACCTATCACACCTGGGGCCTTCAAGACTGGTCATTGCTTGTGTGCAGTATGATTAAGGATGATGAACAGCTGATGCATGCTTGACCTTTCTTAATATTGCTTAAGCATTTGCTTTGCTTGGCCACAGCAAAGCTAAGCATTAGCACCAGAGACAATGGCTGCTGAAGGCACAGGATCTCTGGGCTGCTGGTGTAAACTGACATTTTTTACACTGAGAGTTCTGGGGCACTGGCCCAGGTTGTCCAGAGTGGTGCCAGGTGCCCCATGCCTGGAAACACTCCGGGACAGGTTGTCTGGGGCTCTGAGCAACCTGGTCTAGTGGAAGATATCTCTGCTGAGTGCAGGAGGGTTGGGCTAGATGATGTTCAAAGCTCCCTTCCAACCTAGGGCATTCTATGATTCTGTGATCTGTGGCACATACATTTACATTCTCCTTACAGGGTAGGCACCGTACTCTGTTCCCACCATGTGCACGGCCAAACATGCACAACACACCGTTCAAGTTGAATTCCAATTAATTAAGAGGATGATTCTCCCTGAGGCACAGTTTCTGTTTAGTTTGTTTAGATGTCACAAATCTAAATCCTTTGGGGGAAAGCAAAACAAAACAAAACAACCAACCACCAGCTATGAAGAAAACAGACTTGACTGAAGAGGTTAAAAAAGTACTGGGAGAGGCTGCCCCTGGGAGGGAGCAGATGCATTGCAACTTAAAAGTTAAAACCCCTACAACCAGTTTGCCAGTACCTTTGATGATGAAAGCAAGCTTCATTAAGCTGATTTCCTGCAATGCATCTATGTCTTCCTGCCAAGCAAGACCAATAAATAAGAGCCCGTTTAAGGCAGACAGAATTGACATGCCAATGCAGCATTAAGAAATGTATCAGGAGCCTGTGCCTCCCCTCCCCTTCCACACGCATTTTTGTGTCAAGGCTTCCTTCCTGCAGCGGGCTCACCTTCACTGATCTCCTCCTGCCTTTGCTATGCTCCCAACAGCAGGGCAGAGGAAGGGACAGTCTCCTCCAGTGCGGTGGGTCACTGGCTCTCATGTACCAAAATAGTAACTTGTCCAGCTGACACAAAAGAAAGAAAACATCCTCGCATCCTGTCCTGCTGCCAGCTTTCAAAAGGTAATTAAACATCCCTCCTTTTCAAAGAGCAGAGTTCTCCAGGATTGTGGTGCTGGAGCTCTGATGTTGTCAAACAACAGGGGGTTTCTTAAGCTTTGTATGACCTTTCCAAAGACCTACAAGCGATTTAATGGAAGCCCTCATCGGTGGTGACAGAAATGTCCCATTATCCAGCCCCTATTGTCTAGATAGCTTGGGGTAATGGAGAGCTTTGATTCTCGTTGTCAAAATCAACTCACTTCAGGCAGGTTCACATTCTTCCATAGTTCCAGTGCAAAGCAAAGTTTTTTCTAAGCAAAACAGTGACATCTTGATCAAATTTTATTTAATCTCATTCTGTTCTCTACCTACTGTTTCTTTTCTGTGATGAACAAAGTGTAATAACTAAGTGCAATAAAGGTCCAGTCCCACTCCCAAACTAGGAAGTCATGTTCTTCATGTGTCTAGTGTCTCATCTGTCTGTGGACAGAGCTGCTGACAGGTGGGAATGGCTCCGAAAGACCTGCCCACCTGACAAGCTTTATTGGTATCCCCAGCACACCATATGCCAATTGCATCTACTTCTTCTCTATCCCATATGGGAGATGCTGTGGAGATGGAAGGGCAGTCTGGTGAGTTGTTGCTGTTCTGAATGAGAACTCCTTACACCAAGAAAAATTATTTGTCCCTTTTACAATCCACTAGAAACATTAAAAAAAAAAAAATTACTAGAGAGAGAATTCTGCTCTAAATTCATGGGACAATTTCTGTCTGATCTCCTTTTCTTTCCTTTTCCCTTCCAACTCACAGAAAGTAAGAGGCCAAAACTAAGTGCTGGGTCAAATTCCACAGGTTACAAAGTACTCATTCCAGAGGAGATATGCTCAGTTAAGAACATGAAGTCTAGCTCTGTTTCATGGTTTTATTGTTTGCTGAACAGTTCCTGGAAGGCAGCCTCCCCAGGGAACCAAACCGCTGCAGCCAACCCCAGATAAAGGAGTTCTACTTCTCCTGTTCCTGGACTCACTCAGGCAGGACTCTGTAATCCACAATGAATATCGTTGTGCCATCCAACGTTCAGCCACTTGCTTTGTCTCAAACAAATGGGGAGAAGCAGAGCAGGCTGCTTTTCATCTGGAGAGAGTCCCACAGCTGGCCAGCTAAAGGCCAGCTGGCTCTAAGCAAGGCTTCTGCAGTTTGTCTTTGTCTTGGTGAGATCATGCTCTGCACTTCCTATCTCTCTCTCCAGTCCTCCTCTGCTCAGCCCATGTCACATAATTACTGGCAGAAAACCTGTCTCTCATATATCTGAGGGGCAACAACTCTTCGGTGTGTCAAAGGTTAGGGTTACTGGACCATTAGACAAGTGATAAGTGCTCTTTATGAACCACTCTCCCTTCCCAAAGGGAAAAGAAAGAGAATAAGGGAGAGAAGCTGATGGGTTAGGAAAGAAAACTAAACCAGCTTGAACAGAAATAATAGCAATAAAATGAAATAGATAAAAAGAGATACAAACCAATATCCAACACAACCCCAGATGGCAATGACATCATCAGCACCACTCATGCTGGGGGCAGGCAATGGGGAAGCCCCAGACTGGACTCAGTGTAAGACAGCAACCAAGTTCAGGAGCTGGATCCTGGAACTGGATTTGGAAACGCGCGTATCGGGATTGAAGGCAGAACGGACACAGTCCTCCTCAGACACCAGTCACTGATAAAGAGTCTTGACCCTGCTGATCCTCCAGTCTTGCAAATCCAAGCAAGAGCCTTTCTGCAGCCCAGCCCTTGGCAGTGACTCTAACCAACAGTGTTATCACTGCTAGAAGCAGCCACCGTCTGTGAGCACCCACTGTGAACTTCAGAAAGCACCATCACTGAGCAGAGACTGAGATAAGTCAAGTCCCTGAGGAGAATCAGTTCTGTTCTAGTGCAAACCAGGACATGGGGCAATCTAAGAGTTTGAAAGAAAGTTTGTTTTGCTCCTTCTGCAGCCTGGCCATGCCACAAACCTCTTCTTGACTCCCCCTGGGAGATGAGAGAGAAGACATGGGGATACCAAAGCTTCTAGGGCAGGATACAGTCATGCTAAGTAACACAACCTGCCCGGATCTTTCCAAGACATCCATGGTGTGGTGAGGATTAGCAAGTGGTTTGACTCAGCCCAGGTAGTAGTGGTAGATGCTCAAGGCAGCATGCTCCCTGCTGCTGCCTGCACTAGGGCCTGTGGAACCCTGCTTGGCAGAGGAGGTGCAGAAGAGTCCAGACCACCACCAAACAGGATGGAGGGAAAAGAGCATCCTTCCCAAAGCAGCTGTTCCTTTCCCCAGATTCCTCACCGCGCAAAAGGAGAAGTGGTAGCCAGCCCAGGATTCCTGCAGGGCACTTCCCCAGCGTGGTGGCAGGAGCAGACAGGCATTAGCTCTTTTACCTTGGGCCAGCAACTTTAATTCTGCAGACCTGGCCATCCTCAAACACAGGTCAGGGTCATCCCTTGGGAGCTTTGAGAATATCTGAGCACTCCTGACGGCCACACCAAATTAAAGCAGCACGTCAAACAGTCGCTGGCATTTCTGGAAAGCACCTTTGGATTCTGCTTCTAGCAAAACACATCCTCACTGAATCACAGGGCCTGCAAGTGCACTGGGTGCAAGGAGGTTGGGTCTGGTTTGTCATTTGGGCTTTTTTACACCAGCTGATGTAAGTTTGGAATAGAATGTAGAAAGATAATCTAAAAAATAAATAAAGTCAATACATATTTTTGTATTAACAGTTCGAGGCACACGGTCAAGGGCTCCTTCATGAGGTACCTGAGGGAATTCAAACCTAGCACCAGCTCTAACTGTGGATTATGAACATGTCAATGACTAATTGATGTAGCCTCAATCTGGGCTGTCACCAGTGGTCGCATCACTCGGAGGTAATCCCACCAAGCATGGTGGAATAGCTTCATATCAGCTCTGGAATAAACAAAAGAGCACTGGGCCAAGCCCACTGCATGCAGACCCCTGTGTACTTTTTAGTAAGTAGGGTAGGCATTTGTTTCCTGCTTTTCTGGAAGAAAGAAGGGTTACCTGGCTCTTTATTATCCCTTGTGTATCCCTCCCTTTCCCCATGACTGGGCAGTGCTGCCCTAGCTGCCACATAACCCCATATAAGAGAATTAAAGATATTATGTCACATTATGTGACCTCCTCTGGACAAGAGTGTGAACTTTTGCTGTGTGCACTCATTTGCCTGGCATCCTCTCCCTTTCCATGTCTGACAAGATCCTATATCTCATCTGAAGTAAAGCATACACAAGGACACAAAGGAGAGGTTGTAAGTCCCATTAAGATGACAAAAATTTTCTGGGCTGTTTTTTCCTCGAATTATCATGGACAAACAGCTAGATGGAAACTACCATGAATCTCTTTCATCACTCCAGAGCATCATCTTCTAAAACTGGAAAAGAACTCCCAAGTTTTCAAAGCATCATAATGGAAGTATTTAGATCCCACATTAGTGGATTTCAAGCTCCTGGCATCTCTTAGGTCCCTCTGAAAATTTTGGTTTATGCTTCTGCAAAGACAGAGGCAGCATACAACGAACAGAAACTGTGAGATACAAATACATCAACTGAGTTGAGCTCATTTATCTAACACTGCTTTGGCACAGGGAAAAAGTGCAATGTAACATCAAGAACTAACCACTTCTTCCTTGTGTGGAAGTCTCACAGAAGTTACCCATCCATCAGTTAGGTTAATCAATATCTCAATATCATCTGGACTGTACTTCAAACAAAGTTGATATCTCTGCCATCCATTTATACCTCTAAAATCTCTGCCTACCTGCTCATCTTCATTTGTCATTATGGAATTTCTTTTTTAATTAATCACTGTGTGAAGTAATTCATTAAATAAAGGCAGAAACTGGCAGCCAGACCATTGAGGTTGGGTTTGGTTTCAATTCTTTCTTCACATTTTTTTTTCTTTTTTTGGGGGGAGTGGGGGACCAGGGAGGGAAGGGGGGCAAGAGAATTATCTATGGGAAAGATCTAACCTGGTGTAAGAAAGTGTATTTTGTACTTCCAATTGGTTTTGACTGAGTAAAATTGTTAATGTCCATGAGACAGACTTTATCAAGATTGTCTTGATCATGTTTCTAACACAAGATGGATTGGCTTAATGTACTCCTGAAAACCAGACCTACTTTTCTCTACCCTGACCTGTTTTTAATATCTGTAGCAGAAGGAGTTCAAAGAAAAGTTGCTCTGCCTGGAGCTGCACCTTCCCAACATGATTGCATCACCAACAGCCACAAGAACTCAACAGGCAAAGTAGTGAACTCGCAGAGGAGCTGTGAAATATATTCTCACACTTGAACTCAGCAGTAGCAACGTTAGCAGGCCAGGTTCTGTGGATGGAGTGAAGTGATAAACCTCCTCCTTTCCCTGTTGAGAGCAAGAGAGTCAGATTCTCCACCACAGCTACTGAAGGCAAAAGCCCTTTTGCTTACAGGAGTGGAAGTGGTGGGACAAGAAGAAAACAAAAGAAGCCTCCACTTAAGTGAATCTAAACAGTAAGCTGAGTTGCCCACTCAAACACATTTTGCGTTTGAAGCCAAAAACTCTCTCATCTTGAATCTGCCACTGTGGTAGAGCTGAAATACAAATCTGGAGCTGGTAAGGTACACAAAACTGCATTGTTCTACCATGAGAGCAAGCTGTCATGTTCAGATGGGCAAGGAGAGACCGTGGCAAGCACAGTCAGCACAGCTGAACAAAGGTATGGCTGAGGTCTCAAAGGAGAAGCCAGAGGAGGTGCCACAGAACAACTCTTCAGTCTGTGCCAGTCAGACAAGGTCCAGCGGTTGGGTGCCTGCATCAGATCACACCTGATGGAGAATGTCTGCAGAACCCAGCATGCACTGTGCCACCCAGACTTGCCTCTGAAATAACCAGCTAATATTACTATTGAAATTAATAGTTCCTGAATTGCCACATCTTGTGTGTTTTAATTTAAGCAGGTGGAAGCTGCCTCCACTTCTAAAACACAAAATTCTTCCCCTTCTAGTAAATCCACTCAATGCACAGCAATTTAAAGACCAAGCTACAGAAAGATGGATTCAAAGCAACTTTCAAGTGTCTTCATAAAATCCACACACAAAATCCTGTAGAGGGATAAAAAAAAGTGAGATCTCATGGAAGTCCACACCAGAAACCATTTCAAGCAGAAGTATGGTAATGAGCATCAAGGCAGCAACTGGAACCCATCTAAATGTCAAGTATGCTGCAAATATTGCGGGTTGTAAGAAATATGCTGCTCTGGTAAGATTCCAGATAGTGACATCCTGTTTGGGTCAAGTGGGAAAGTCAATTTTGTCTTGTCAACTCACCTCCATTTGTAGAACCTCTCCTGAGGCACTTGCTTCCTCCCAAAGGCTCAGCAATTTTTAATATATTCTCTCCCTTCAAGAAGTATTTTTGTGAGTGATGAGAGCACACAGCACCACTCCCACCTTTGCCAAGATTGCTTTGGGTGTTATTTTGATGCCTCAAGAGTCTCATTTCAGCCTTAGAATAATCGACTTACATATGAACAACTTGTTGTCGTCACCAGCTGGTATTTTCTATCTCCAGGCTTCCCATGCCAAAAAATGCTCAAGGATCCTTTTCCATGTTTTTTCCTCATACACGAGGCAATGCTCTCCTGTGCAATACCTAAAACTTTTTATCCTAATTAATTGAATGTCACAGGTCCTTTCTTGCAGTTGTCCACATGTTTTGTCACTGGAAGGGTAAAGCCTCATGGGTCAGTGACTCAGTGATTTGAGGTTAGAGCCGGCTGGACTAAAGCCTACTGAACACACAAGTCCTGTCACCCCAGGAACCTGCTTGTGCAATAGATAATGGAATGATGCTGTGGAATCAAAAGACACAATTCAGAAGTCTGTCTGCAGCTCTCATCAACACCAAAGGAGGAAAGGAGCTCTGGGCAGTGATGGAGAGTCTTCAGGGCCTCTCACATGGTCCAGGCTCTGAGGGAAGAAGGTAATTGTCTGGAGAACCAGAAAGACTTTAAGACCCCGGAGTACAGCTCTGTTACCAGCCCTGGTTGCTGTCAGGGGCTGGGAGAGTTCTCTCAACCAGAGCAGTCAAGCTTTGTCAGGTTTGATGAAATTCTTCAGGTACAACTGCCCATTGCAGCCCTTTGTGTTGAGAAAAATACTTACACACATTTGCAAGCTCACTTCATATTCCTCTCAGAATAGCAAAGAGCTCAGCAATTTACTGATCCTGCTTTCCTAATGTTCCATCTGATTCTACTATTCCAGAAATATCACATAAGCTACAGATGTTATACAGACCTCAGTGATCCACCCTCCACTCCCTTCAGGATGTCTAAACAAGCTCTTGATGCTCTGAGCTGAGTGCACATACCACAGCAGGGTTTGTTCACATGCCCATCTCCCCAGCAGAAAGCTTTGGCTCTCTCACACGACTGGTATGGTAACAACTAGTCCCTGATGTGGCACTGGGAGGTGGATGTCTGGGGCTCTCCGTCTGGGCAGAGACAAAGGCAGCAGCTCTCACTGTAATCAAGACTGGTTAGTGTGTTCATGGTCCATGTGCCAACGTGCTCTCATTGGCATTCTCACCTGTATGACTGGCTTCTCAGCCTGAAGAAGAGCAGGCTGAGAGACCTTTTCAATTTTAGTAAGTATCTAAAGAGTGGGAGACAAGAGGATGGGGCCAGACTCTTTTCAGTGGTGCCCAGCAACAGTACAAGGGGGAACAGGCACAAACTGGAATGCAGGAGGTTCCATCTGAAAGTGAGGAGAAAATCCTTTACTGTGAAGTGTCAGAGCACTGGACCAAGCTGCTGAGAGAGGTTGTGGAGTCTTCTTCTCTGGAGAGATTCCAAACCCACTTGGACATTGTGATCCTGGGCAATCTGCTGCGGGAGGCCCTACTTTAGAAGGGAGGTTGGACTAGATGATCCCCAGAAGTCCCTTCCAACCCCCACTGTGCTGAGATTCTGTGCTGCCAGTGACTCTGGGATGCAAAGTGCTTCAGGGTATCCCAATATACCCAGGTGTGATCGCTCCAGAGGTATGAAAAGAAGCACAGGACAGAAGCCAACACTTCTTTTTTAAATAGCCAAATGTCCCAACTCACAACCAGACCTCAAGGTAAAATCATGCCCGTTCAGGGACCTTTTCCACCAGTTCCTTCTCTTTCCCAATCCACTCAGCAGCTCTCCACCCTGGCAAAACTGAGCAAGCAACCCAAGAGCAAACAATAAACCATGACCTCTTTTACTCCATCCACTTAACACCAACAGACTCCGCATTCCTGTAGGGCTGCCTGGGGAGGGATTGGTTCACATTCACCAGGGTTTACCTATAGCACCTATATATAGGTGCACATACACATATCTGTTTGTATGCACCATTTTTTAGCACTCTCTTTATACATATGTATATAAACCAAACTGAGCTGTGTATATATGCATGTATATGTATGGAACTATCCTCTGTGAGATTTCCTTCTGAGGGGTTTGTGGGGGAGGAATTCAAACAAGAGCTGACCCTGCTGACCCCTGGCATACCTGCCTTTTGTAATAGGGGTTTGTGGATTTAAGGAGGTGCTTTGCAGGCAATTATATCTTTGCTGGCATTGAGCAAGGTGAACTGCAGAAGTAAAGGAGGGAATTCGGCAGGAAAAGGGGAGAGACAAAAAAGATAATTTATGTATGCAACTTTTGTATAAACTTCCTTTAAGAGCCCATGAGTTTAGAGATGTCAGAGGACACAGGAAAACACCTGTCCATTGGCATTCTCTCACCTGAATGAAGGCTTTGTTAGCCCTTGGACACTACAGAACAGATGATTTTTCACTGCCAGAGATCAGATGCTCACATTTGACCCAACCTGATGAACTACACAATGACCTGGATGTTAACAAAAGCAGACTTCATCACTCCAAGGAAAGCTGCATCTTCAGATTCCTATCTGATTTGTCCCTCAGTAGAGCATCTATCATCTTTGAAAGAAGCATTTGTAATGGGAGATCATCATCCCCTCTATTTGCCCAAGTTAAACATATTGGAAGTCTTTTCATCCAAAAGCAGCAATTGAGATGATTTCCCAGATGAAAATTGGAAAGAAACCATTTTCTGGAGCCTTGATTTTAGTAAGTCTTTACATACAGTCTTAAAAAATCTCATTGAGTTTAGAATTTCACTTTGTAGCTTTACTAAGATCAGTGCTTTGGGCTGTGTAGTATGCTCACAGAAACCTCCATCCCCTTTGTAGAAGTCAGAGAATACCACCACCCCCTTCAGCAGCCATGAAAACAAGGTACACAAAACCTAGGGGAGTACTGAGAATGCAAGATGGTTCAATGTCATCCTGTAGCATGAATGTTCAATATATTCAATACATCTCATAATTTTTTAAACTGTTTTTTTTTTTAAATTATAAGCAAGATGAAGAGGGTGAAAATGCAAAAAGCCACTTCTGCTCAGTTTGAGGAGATGTGTTTTGAGTGGTGCTACTTTTCTCAGCAGTTCCACTCAGATATCAGGCATTTATTCATGACAGGAACATTCAACATGCTAAAAAGTGCTGTAACAGTTTATGAAAAACACGAAGATGAAAAAGGAAGAAATAAACACAAGCACTCTTGTCTTGCCTTGGGGCTTCTTGTTTATCCAGCCTGGATTTAACTATCCCATGCAACACTCAGCAGAGCCCTGCCCAACCTATCTCTCTACAGACAGCACTCTCCAGCACTCCTGCCAGCCAGCCTGATCACAATCGCCAGCCTGGACCCAGAGCCAGGTTATGGAAGTGGTAAACCGAATTTTACCAGCAGCAGAATGAGCTAACACAAACACCATCGTGAAGCCCTGCCCTTTGTCAACACTTCACTCCTGTCTCCAGTCCTGGGTAATGGATTTGTTATACGTGTTCCCACATAACTCCCAACCCTGCTAAAGAAATTATCACATCATTGCATCATACCAGCATGAAAATGCCAGAAAAGAGAACTGCAGCTTGACTGTTGGGATGGTAGAGGAAGACATAAGGAACCAGGTGTTATCCAGGATTTGTAAAGAAACCAAAAGTGGAAGATTTTGGATGAGGGTGAAAGTTACAGGTGATTGTGACCACTAACAGAAGTCATTTGGATGAGAACACTCAGGCA
Organism: Semnornis frantzii; assembly: GCA_013399775.1. Lineage (NCBI taxonomy): Eukaryota > Metazoa > Chordata > Aves > Piciformes > Ramphastidae > Semnornis > Semnornis frantzii. The sequence goes on along the minus strand of VWYK01086304.1, from coordinate 5,784 downwards.
GCCACAAAGGGAAACTTGTGATAAATAATAATAAAGGATGCAATCTGCGTGCAATTAACTCTGTCACTTTTACATGCATTGATGGAGTTGTTCATCTGAAACACCTGAGAACTTGTTTTCCTTTGCATATTTGTGCAAGCCTATTGTCCCAGGAAAATCAGATTAAAAGACTCGTCCTGCTATGAGTGCAAAAGCTGCCCACCTCTTAATTCCCTGCTGCTGAAAGAATAAGCTGACTCACAGAGAGAGCTGCAGTGAGAAAAGAAGAAGGAAACACTGGAGAAAAAGGAAGCATCAGTTATGTGATATTTTTCAACCAGCCAAAGATCATTGAAGTTTTTCTGTCAAACATATTTGTTAAAGTGAATTCCACCCCCTTAAAAGATATTCCATATTTTAAAAGTCAAAGAAACCATAGGTAAAAGAAAATACTTGAGAAAATGGAAGGATCATGGAGAAAAAGTCTTCTCGTTTCTCCCTTTCTGGAAAAATTATGTTGGAAATCTTTAGTAAAATGCAAGAAATGTGGGAAATAGGTTGGGTTTTCTTTCTGCCCTAAAATTATTTTACCATGTTAGAGAAGAGGGGGGAAAAAATGAATCTTTTAAAATGAATCTTTCAAAACACATCTTAGAAAGGAGGAAAGGAGGAGTATTAAATTCCCAAATCTTGAAGAAAGCTTCAAGAGAGAAAAAAACCAGAACTTTTTCCATACTGATTTTGCTCCCTTCAGAATTAAATCTGATATGATCACCTGGAGTTGTATTCTTTCATCCTTTTTGAAAAAGTTCCCTCATGCCTGACCACTCTTCTGACAATTCACTTTGCTGGTCTCGATCTGCACATGGCAGTTCCCTCCTCCTCCTCCCTCCTCCTGGGAGAGCAGAACCACCATCACAGCCCCAGCACCTCACAGTGCTGCATGTGAGTAGGAGTGGGGAAGATTTGGCTATTCACAGCAGTGACTTGGAAATCCTCTTTATATCTCTCTTCCCATGAGCTCTCACTTGTCAAGCTCATCTGCACAGCCCATGGTGCTGCTTCTCAGGTGGACTAAATATTGGGCTGATTTTGCAACTGGATCCATCCACCTGCAAGCTCTCCTGCTCACAGTATGTCGCTGTTGTGGCAGGACAAGAGGTGACATTTTTAAACTAAAAGAGGGAGATTTAGATTAGATAAAAGGAAGAACTTTTTTTCTACACTGAGGATGGTGAGACACTGGCTCAGATTGCCCAGAGAGGTGATAGATACCTCATTACTAGAAACATTCCAGGTCAGGCTGTTTGGGGCTCTGAGCAATCTGCTGCAGTTAAAGATGTCCCTGCTGACTGCAGAGGAGGTGTATAGATGACTTTTAAAGGTCTCCTCTAACCCAAACCACTCCATGATTCTATGGTCTTTCAAGACTTAGGGCCACTAGTGCTGCTTTGCTTGGCTTCTGTTGGGCTGCATGTCGGCGCTAGCAGTAGCATTCACCAAGAACTGTGGTGATGCTCACAGGGAAGAAGAGACCTAGGAACCAGCCTGAAGTTAGATGACAACTGGTGCATCTGGAAATGACAAAGATTCAGAAGAATCTGAGAGCACAGAGCTCACAGTTCATGTGCAGAGCACTGCTACAGGATTCCCTTTCCTTTACTTTTCCCTGATTTGTCTCAGGTGCTGGTTCAAAGGCATTAGAAATCTGATTTAATCCTGCCCTCCTCGACCCAAATTCACAGCAACAACTATTTGCCGTTGGCTCTGCAACAGCTAAGAATGGCCTCAAGATGTCACAACGGGGTGGGGGAGGGATAAACTCAATCTGCACCTTGCTAGAGAGCTGGAAGGAAATAACATGGTGCCTGGCCTGCCTCCAAAGGGCACTAACCGAGCTTTGCTCTTTCAGTTATTCCCATTTAAGAAATAAAATTATCAGAAATGTTTATTCAACAGTGAATAAAATGCTGAGATCAGATAGGCTTTATCTGATAGCAAGGTAATGACTGACTACCAAATCACACGGCAGCAAAACATTTTTCATGGATGTGGTAATGTGCTCTTACCTGAAAACCTCTCATTAAACAATGGGGTGGATAGAGGGGGGGGACCACAGATAAGTGCAGAAAAGTCACGTAACAACAGCAGTATGCAGCAAGACTCTTGGGACAGGGAGGGTGAAGCTTTGGACATCCACCGCCAGAGTTCTGCTTCTGCTGTGGTCCTATTGCCCTTCACTCCACTGACCCCCAAAACCCTTTGCCTCGGCTCAGTGCGATCAGGCACTTCTGCACTTCATTGTGGCTCCTGTTGGTATCCTCTGCAAGACTCTATTTACATAAAATTCCTAAATAACAAATCTATTTGCTGCCTTATATAACTACTATTGTGTAATTTATCTAGAAGTTTCAGGAAAAGGAAAAAAAAAAAAAAAAGAGAAAGTCGTCCATGTTCTCAGGGGACATCCTTAAAAACTTATGCAATCACAGCAGAGTCAAGCTTACAAGCAGAAATTTACTGTCTCAAAATTCAATATACCCTTAGTTGCTGGCAAATTCCAATCCCATTGTATCGTAGAATCTATAATGTTCTTTGGAAGCGACAATTTCATTGCTAGCCATTAATCTTCAGAGGTTTTTAGAAGTTCATAGGAGACCATAAGAGCTGCAAGCCTGGAAAGCCACAGTATCAGAGAGCACAGAGTAGGAATAGACCTCAACAATTCACATAAGTAGAATCAGCAATGCCCAAATGACTCCTAGCAGATCTTTGTCTAACCTGTTCCTTAGAAGCTGTGGTGATGAAGGGACTACACACAGCAAATCACTAACAGACACCAAAGACTTCAAATTGAGAAAGGCTCCAAAATATGCCTTCCTCATGTGGATTAATTTCACTGTTAACCTCAGTGTAAATGTGTTTATGGAGTGGAAGATATTTGAGCTCTTAGCCACCAAACACTATGAATCCCATGAGACAAATAAACACCACTTTATTTTGTATGATGTGTAGCTCTTTCCAGTTCAGCTGCTTCTTTCTCTAGATGCTGCCAACTGCAGCATTCAGATTGGACATCACACACATGCTAGACAAAATCTTGATGACCTCAAGTGCAGGCTGGTGGTGCTTTCAAAAGTTGAAGATGTTTCCAGGAGAAATGATGTCTTGATAAAAGCCCCAGACACTGCAGACCTTCTTGACAGTTTCTATGACAAACACTTCGAAGATTGTCAATTCTTGGAGCAGGTTACCCCAGGAAGTGTTAGAGTTCCCCTCCCTGGAGGGACTTGAAAGATGTGGAGATATGATGCTGAGCAACTTGATTTAGTGGTGACAGTGTTAATGGTTGGATTTAATGATCATAGAGGTCTTTTCCAACCAGAATGGTTCTGTGATTAGGTAAATCCCTAATGTTTCTTTTGAAGAGAACCCAAATATGTCTGCAGATGTCACTTGCTTGAAGACAACAGCTACATGAAGATAAAGTATTTGTATTCAAAACCAAGTGTTAGTGACATCTGGAACACCTTTGTCACACGTCCCTCCTCATAATGCTTGGTCATGTGGTATCCAGATGAAGGGGGCTGCTCTTTAACAGAGGTTTCAGGTGAAATACACTGGTTCAAAAGTCAACTAAAGGTTCCTTTTCCAGTGCACTTGCACCTTTGCTTTAACCGTACCATTCTTGTACCCAGTTGTTCCAAAACCCACAGGAGATACTGAGGAGCTCTTTAGTAACTTGATCAGAGGGCTAGAGCACCTCTCCTATGAGGACAGACTGAACAAGTTGGGGCTGCTCAGTCTGGAGAAGAGGAGGCTCTGAGGTGGTGCCTTTCCAGTTTCTGAAGGGGGCTTACAAAAAAGCTGAGGAGGAACCATTTAAGATATCAGGTAGTGACAGGACTAGGGGGAATGGAGCAAAGCTGGAGGTGAGGAGATTCAGACTGGATGTGAGGAGGAAGTTGGTCACCATGAGAGTGGTGAGACCCTAGAATGGGTTGCCCAGGGAGGTGGTTGAGGCCCCATCCCTGGAGGCCAGGCTGGATGAGGCTCTGGCCAGCCTGATCTAGAGTAGGGTGTCCTTGCCCATGGCAGGGGGGTTGGAACTAGATGATCCTTGTGGTCCCTTTCCAACCCTGACTAATTCTATGATTCTATAAGTTCACTCTGCCCTCACTACTGATCACTTTGAGCCTGTTTCCCTGAGAATGGGCAGGGGTGGGCTAGCTGAGATAGAGAGTAAGTGAGACCTTTTGCTTCCAGGTATCTTGTGAGAAGTCTATTGCAACAACCCAGAGTCTTATCACATGGATACAGTTTTCCAGCTGTAAGACTATTTCCAACCAAATAATAATACACTTGGGCGTTGTTGCTATCGTCTCCACCACGAGTCTCATAATCCACCTCAGGTTCACCAGGGTGAAGATATAAAGAGGGGTTCCACTGTCCTGTACAGGCAACCAATCCAAGGAGGAGCTGGATATTATTACAGACACACATTGCACAAATACCTGTTCCACTGCAAAATGTAGCTCCCCTTTACATAAATGCATTACCAGTAGTACAGTTATATAATGTAACAGTGAAGAAAATGAGGAATAACTTGGTGAGGAAAGTATGAATCACATTTCCCTATCAAGCATGCAGCTTTCAAGCAAATTATAGCAGCCTACAGATACCTTTTAGCCAACCAAGAATTGCTCATCAGAACACAAATAGCTGACATTTGAGTCAGGAACTTTAATGATATGAACACTTATAATAATGAGATTGAAAGAGGCTGAAGACATTTCTGTCATTTTAATAAGAAAGAAAGAACACAAGGGATTTAAGACATTCCCAGCAATTAACTTCTCTGCGTAAAGAGAAAGATTTCTGTTTTGGAAGCACATTGTGTTCTCATCCTCAGCTAGTTCCATGTGCTGCTCCAAGTGCTAAGTATCTATAGAACAGCTCCAGCTTCGAGCTGTGCTAAAGACTAGGAACCCTGCAATTTGCCCTGGGTACAAACACAATTTCACTCTTGGATCAGGCTAAAAAAAAAGAAAAAAAATTAAATTTTTTTTTTTTAAATATTGCATTTTCAATCTGCAGCAGTTCAGTGCAGAATGAGAGGAGTTTGATGAAAATATTTTTGGCAAAACCTACACTGCTTACAGAAGATTTTGGCTTCTCTTTTAGCTGCCCTTAGATCCGAAACCTTCTGCTTTTTATGCTCATCTGACAATGGAAAGAGTAAAAACATTCTTAGAAGTGACCTAGAAAAAGCTGAGCTTGATCCAGGACTACAGCACACAAGGCTCACTTGCAGTAATGCTAATACAGATATGATGTCTGTTAAAGATACACTAAACATTCTCTCCAGCAGAGAAAAAAAACAAATTGCAATGCCCTTGACGGTCGACACCATAAGCCTAAGAAGAATTCATCCAGCAATCCCTTCTGTTATTCAAAACCATGCTGCCTCATGCCAGCTTCAAATGAAAGTGCTGGCTGGAGCAAAGTATTGTGGGGCTTGAAGTTCAGATTGTAACATGAGAGGCTTCCTTTTCCAGTTGCTGCTTTTGGGTTCCAGGTTTTTGGTGTTGGCTGTTCCCTGCAGGAATGATGGTGAGACAGGTGGGAATTGGCTAGTTCCCTGGTTTTCTGCTTTATGTACTCTTTCCTGCTTTATGCTGCACTCTTTTTTCCCCCCAAAAAATAGACTAAGGTAAGGTAACTATGCCTTGTATTATTGTTAACTGATTTGCTCAGTAAAACTTATAATCTCAACTCTCTTTACCTCAGCCCAGAGTTTTTGTG
>VWYK01086287.1:0-11091 GCA_013399775.1 Semnornis frantzii | reverse complement strand
CCTGTGGAGCTTGGGAGGAGTCAGAAGCCTTAGCAGCTGATAAGACACCGACAGCATTCCCTGAAAGTGTTTGGGGTACTGTCTGAAGCTATAGCTAGCCCCATGGATCAGGAGATTATTTTGTGAGTAAATATTCAAAGGCTCTCTCTATGAAATCCTGTAAGTGGATTCTATTGTGCCTTCTACCTTAGTAGCGGAAAGGAGCCTCTCAAATCCCCTAGTGGGCAAGAGGTAAAATTGAAACTAACAATCTCTGTCCAGCATAATGTTTGCATTTGCTAGTTATTTCTTACATTGTTCTAGTTTTGCCTGTTTCCTGTGTGTATAAGTATCCAAGCTGTGCATTTCAAACCTTGCAAATAAGTTTTCTGGTGAGATTTAATGTTAATAAACAGTTTTCATAGTTATTAACAATCTTCACTTGGGTATCTATCAATTATTAATTTTGCATAATTCATATCACAGGGTTGCCAAATTTTACTCTGACAACTAATGTGCTGCAGTGTGATCATAACTCACTCTGGAAAAGGCTTGAAATGAGAAAAAAACCCAAACAATCTGTAACTTAGTAGAAAGTAGAATTTTATAAGACTAGAAATTCAAACTGAACATCTTCTAAGTGCTATTTAAATTTCCAAGCTACTCATCACATATGTTATTGAGAAAGTCCACAAGACATAAGACATAATTTAAAATAGTTATAAACTGCAATTCTCTTATTTTTTGTTCTATGTTATTATTTAATCATTCCTCAAAAAGCCTACTCCACTAAGGCAGCAGCAGTATTTCTCGGAGATGAGAAATGTCATAGTTTCAAGAAAGATTTGGGACTGTATTGCCAAAACTAAATGTCTGCTAGTGAAGCAAGTGTGTGGAAGACTGTTGGGGTAGGAATGACTTCATGGGTGATATCAATCTGGTGCTCGATGGCAGGAATAAAAGAACCGAGCCTGAAATACAAGCATTGATAATTGATTTTCTGTGCTTTTAAGAGGCACCTCTCAAAGAAAATGGCCTGTCACTTGCAGGAATAGATTTCCTTTATAGTTCCCCCCATACTATTTTGCAACTAAATCCATAAGGAGTAAGATACAGGGCCCTCAAAATGTCATAGCTGGATATGCAAAATGCATGGGAGCTCACTGCTATAAATCCTATGCAGCCAGTTTCCAAGCACCTTTCTTCTCTGATCAGCATACAAAGAGGGTTAGGTACAGGGCAACATCACCTGGTTGGTGTGTCTTTGTGACTGTAACACTGTAAGGCTCCATTTAACACAGAGGTCTGATCACAACTTAAGAACCATACTAAAACGCTTGAAAAACAAGTGAAAATAATGCACACACTTTCTCTTCATTTTAGCAATAAAAATCTTGAATTCTGGCATGAGTCAGGTCTAAAGAAATAAGCCAGAGCACCCTGATCACTCCTACATGATTACAGGCATCAGTGAGTCACAGAGAAATAAATACCCCAGAAAGTCCAATGCTTTTGAAACTTACCTGTGATTATGGATCTGTAACTGCAGAAATACTAGCATGCAAGAAGGCAGGAGCTGTTGTTTGGCAGAATGGCCCAGGGTAAGGCTTTCAACAGTGAATATATTCTTTTCATTCACCTGCAGGTAATAAGCTAATCAGCCAGTATCCCTGTGAGTACTTCCAGACAGTAAAACCACAAAAACCTTCCTGTTTAATATCTCTGAGTGTGTCTCTCATCTACAAAGCCACCAGGGGCCCTGCAGCAATTAGAGGCAGAGGTATCTGCACAGTAGTGACACCAAAAAGGCATAGCTAATGACTGGATATACAGGGTATTTTACAAGAAACATGCACTTCTTACTGTGCTCCTCATCTGCGAAAGACTTGTAGTACAGATAAAAGGGAGATGGTAGTTAAGAGGAATGTTTTTTCTGTGAATGTCAGGATGAGAACATTTATTACTGTGCCTGTAAATAATTGACCAATCTATTACTTCCTTATTAATTGATAAGAAGCAACAGTGAGTATATCTACACTTACCATTGTCCAGTTCAGGCACAGCATATTAGAAAGTCTAGCTCCAGGAAGTGTGCACAGCAATTTGAATTTCAGAGTTAATACCAGCAATTTATGGGCTAATTTATGCATGAGGTAGTAGGCAAAAGAAATTTCAGCTATTCTGAGATATTTCACAAGAAAGCTGTGCTGAGCTAGTGCTGTTGAAGAAAGCTTTCAGAACCAGTGAAGCAGTGTAGAAGTCTTGTTTTTTGTTTTACTCATAAATCAGAGGAAGAGCTTATGTGGTTGTGCTGGTGGAATAAGAAAGATCCAGATCACATCCAGCAATGAAGTCAGTGTGAAATTATCTGCCAGAATCAGTTACCAATAACCTGAAAATCAGTAACCCATTAAAAAATTGTCTTCGCATTGCAGAAAAAAATGAACTAGATAAAGAGATGAAGAAAAATTACATCCAAGAAATCTACTTAAATTCAGGCCATGTAAAATGTGGAAAGGCATTACAAAATTTAAGTGAGGTCTTAAATAGCAGCAACTGTTTTCTTCCTCCTTCATTACAGGCACATAGACTGACTCAGAGGCAAAATATATTTAACATAGCCATATGGTCTTAAGGATAAGAAATGAAGTGCCCTAAAGATGCCCATATGAAGACTTTGAAAAGCTTCTGGAAAACCATGTACAATTCTTATCAGCATGCTATTGAGTTTTACTACTAAAATAAAAACTGGAAACACTTCACCTTCTCTTATTTTAAAATAAAATAAACAACTTGTTATGTCTGTATTTTGTTACTTTTTCATTTGACAAATACAATTTCTAAACGCTTTAGGCATACTGATGGCTCTGAGTATAGTGGGGGGTTTTGAAGACTCAAGCAGCTAACACCCAGATTTCTAATAATAGTAATTCAAGATTTTGAGTGATAGGCAAACTTTTTTTTAATAAAATATATAGTGTTCCCCCATATTTTCCTGGTTGTTATTCCTTGTCTTCAAGTATGAGCAGTTTCAAACAAAATATTTGATCATGATAACAATAATTTCATTTTAGACTCAATAGTTTAAAAAAAAGAGGAGGAACTCAATACATTCATCTAATTCATATCACATAGTACCCTCCCTTGAAGGACTGCTTTTATGTAGATTTCTGCCAACTTCTCAATTGAAAATCTACTTTTAAATTCCTGTCAGGTGCTTTCTGCTTGAAGGGCTCCAGTGTGTGGGTGGCTGTTTTTCTTGTATGTGCCACAATGAGTCTCCTCCTCAGAGAGCTGGGGGAGGAGGGAGGGGGAGAAGTTTTTTTCCTCTTTTCATTTCACACCACATTTGTAAAATGAGAGACAAAATGTCTTCTCTCCTGAAAAAAATCAGCCCTGGAAAATTTTAATGTTCCAGAAAAAGCCCTATCAATCTAGTTTGTGTGCTGGTATTTAATACCATATACCGAATCTGCTGTTAGTGGTAGGTAGTTTAGATCATTGTCTAAAAAAATATGTTTGTGCATTTCCTTCTTCTAGGCAAGCCGAAAGAATATAATTTCCTCTTATCTACCTGGAGATCACAAGCAATATTTTCTGACTTTGGCTTTAAATGGAATAGAAAAAGGCTCCACATTTTAAAGAATCTACTGACAAACAGGAAGTTTATAAATCCAGATCACACATAATTTTCTAAATAACACATGTTGTTGTTGACCTTTAATTGGTGTTCTCTTAGCATTATGAAAGAGTAAATGTCCTGGTAACATGCTGCATAAATTCCCCTTGGTGGGAGTTTCTATAATAACATCCTCCTTAAAGGGAGAAATCTTTCTCTACAAATGAGTGGAAAATGTGTAACTGGAAATTTTTTTAAACCCCCCAAAAAGCCAAGGGGCACACCAGTCTCACTTTTAGTTCATGAGCAGGTTACATAAACAGGCACCAAACAGGGAGTCACATCAGAGTGTCCCACCAGTGACAAGTGTGTGGCCATCCTCCTTTGTAGTTTCAGTAGTCCCATGCATCCTCTGTCTTCAGTAAGGTTACAAGTGCTTCTGTTTGCCACCACTCATTTGATCCTCTCTGGGTTGTTGTACTTAACTTGGGCAGCCATTGGTCAGAGAGCCTGACACTTTTTTCTTCATGCAAGCATTTGCTGTGAGAATTGGGTTTGTTGCATGATGTGGGATATAAGCTATAATAATATCCACTTAGAATGAAATTTTCTTCTGGATTTTAACAGTACTGGAAAAAGTATTTGTATCAAGCTAATGATATTACTGTTCCCAACGTTATCTTCATGAACACTTTCCTGTACATGTTTTTTAATCACAGTGACATGTTTCAAGATAATAAGTTAATAGTGTAGAAGGAAAAAGAGTTTAAAAATGTCAAACACAAAAAGGTGAAAAATCACATCCTTTGTCAGTTCTTCTGGCTCACGAACCAAAGCTGTCCGAAGTTAACTGTGCTCCCCCCTTTACCTCTGCTAACTCTGAACAGCAAGTACTCATCAAAAGAGAAGCTGTTGACAATTACCTGGGTGTGAAAAGCTGTTAGCATAGCAGAGGGTAAATGCAACATTCCCTTCTGCTCCTAACCCTGAGAGGTGGATTTTGGGTCATCCATTTTGAAAACGTGGAGTCTTTGAATGTCACCACAGGTGATTGCTGCTGTCAAAGAAAGTCTATGTAGGTCAGCTAACCTATGTCTCCTTCCTACAGTATTTCACCCCCTTGCTCTGGTTTTGGTATAGTTGGCTCCTTCTCCAGCCATCTCCCAACTGGAGGGCTGGCGTCTGCTTATAGCACCTTCCATCTTCCTCTGCCTCACAGTCCCAAGTTGCTCTCCTGGTTTTACCAAGCAGCATCTACTCTGAGCCAGACCTTACTTACAATTTATTGTGCTGTTTTCTATGTGTTTGTGGCACGCTTTTGAACTCATAGCCTGCTCATGAAAATCGTGAAGAACATTTCTTCCCTGTCATCTCTTTTCCCTAATTAGCATTGAAAAATACTGAAAATATCACGGGCTAGTGTTCCGGAGCACTCCAAATTCCTTTCTTCTCCCCCCAATCCGTGGGTTTGAATGGGGAGGAGAAGAATGCACGAAAACTGCTCCCCCAGCCCGTCCCCCGGCAGGCTAGAAGGAGGAACAGCAGCAGGCGCCTTTCCCCACACCTGTGCTGACCTGTGTGGCAGCTTGCGCCGGGAATAGGGCTCGGGGCTGGCTGGGTTTTCCTGCCCAGTATAAACTCGTAAATAATGGACACTTTGTCTAGAAAAGCATAAATAGAGTAAGGGAGAAGGCGCGAGGTTCCCCGCCATGAAAGAGTTGCCGGTCTAGACCGTCCTCTCTTTTGGACAGCTCCTACCTTTTTGCAAGGCTCTCGGTTTTTCACCGTCCCTGCCTTTGGACAGCTCTCCCCACTTTTGCACTACTGTGCAAATTCGCGAGCTCGGCAAGTCCTGGGGTCCTTTTGAAAGAGCTGCCGGCAGCACCTGGACCCAGCTGCTCGGAGCATACTGCAGCCGATTTCCTGGCTGCTATTCCGAACTGGGGAAACCCGAGCAGTTTGGCTCTCCCCTGCGGCTGCCGAGGCAGCGTCGCTTCCACGAATCCCTGCCCTGTGGCAGTCGTGTCTCGAGACACGTCTGACTTTGGCGGCTTTTCCACCCGCCTTAGATTTCTGCTGCGTGGATCCAGACTATTGGATATTGCTTGCAGCGTCAGAAGGCAGCCGAGCAGCAGAGAAACCCAGCAAGGGGTCATCGCCGAATACCTATCTCACCTCCATGAGTAAAGCCTGCCGGACCCTTAATTCTCTGCTCATCCCGATTGACAGTGGGGTGAAGCTGTGTTTATAGCTTAGCCCTTCCCATTTCCTGACTTCCTAAATATCTAAATTTGTCCATAACATCCTGTTGAAGAATTCTCAATAGAATTAGAATCTGTAAATAAATCTAAACTAGTTTTGTATATAGTTTGGGGGTGGGGCTTTCAGAAAAATAAAATAATTCTCTTTTTATAATTTCTGACTCAGCCACATTAATTCCCTGCCTCCACGACAGCTGGTTATAAGAAGCTGGGGCAGCAGTGCACATGATTTCTTACAGTTGGCTGGAGAGTTGGAGACATTCTCCTCCTAATTAAGGAACATAAACTCTGCTACCTTAATTACAGCAAGAAGCAAACAATACCAACATGAAGATCTTCATACTAAGATAGCTGTGTTCACTTGAAGTAATGATTAATGTCATCGACATAGAGGAAAAATAATCACACTCTCTGACAAAATATGCTGATACACAATCCTTCTGCAAATGGAGCCTAAGGGGCATTCTTCTCAAGCAGCAGACTCTACCTGATGCAAACTGCAGTTTGTCAGTGCAAGGTTTGGGCTCCCCTTGGTAATGCCTGCAAAACGTGAGTGAGTGTATGCAGGTGGGCTGAGGGTGGTGAACTTCACATTAAGCCAAGAGAAAAACAAGTCTTCTTCTGGAAAACTTTGACCTTTGCTGCTCTCTGTTATTAGTGAAAGGAGGTGATATATACAAAGCAGGAAGTGAGGAGAGAGTTATAAGTGAGCCCATCTTAAAGTAAGTCAAAGAAACTAACCAGGGCAAATTAAATTTTTGGTTCTTCATCCCTCTGTAAAGAGGCTGTGGTCAGGGATGTTGCAAAGGCTCAGGCTCAGACAAGGAAAGCTGTTCTCCTTCAGTGAGAGCCACCAGTGTTACCAGGTCAATGCTATCTGCACATACTCCTTTCAGAGGACTGAAGCACTGCCTTATGAGGAGAGGCTGAGGGACCTGGGGCTTTTTAGTCTAGAGAAGAGAAGACTGAGAGGGGATTTAATAAATGTTTATAAATGTCTGAGGGCTGGGTGTCAGGAGTGGGGGGACAGGCTCTTCTGACTTGCTTCCTGTGACAGGACAAGCAGCAATGGGGGTAAGCTGCAGCACAGGAGGTTCCACCTCAACACGAGCAGTAAATTCTTTAAGGATCACAGAGCACTTGGAATAGACTCCCCAGAAAGGTTGTGGAGTTTCCTTCTCTGGAGACATTTAGGGCCCATCTGGATGTGTTCCTCTGTGGCCTGAGCTAGATGATGGTCCTGTTCTGGCAGGGGGGGTGGACTCGATGATCTCTGGGTCCCTTCCAACCCCTGACGTCCTGTAATCCTGTGATCTGTGATCTTTCTCTGCAGGACACAAACTGGGTGGCATGGACACAGTCAAGCTCAGGTGTCATCTGCAATTACTGTCTGCCCAGGGCTCAGCAGAGAAACAACTTTGTATTCGGAGGCCACAACCAGGGATAAAAGATGGCTGCAAGGACCTTTTTCCCTGGGGTTTACGCCATTCAGGTATCCTTGGAGAAAATCACACATTTCCTTATGGAGATGTTGTGAGGGGTCTGTGAGACTCTAGCAGCTTTACAGCTCTCTGGCACTACAGTTTAACACAAAAGCAAGTGGCAGCCAGGGGGGTTTCTTAGAGACAGAGCCACATGGGACAAACTCACCTGACAGCTGAGGGGAGTTCACTCTCTCTCCTTGTCTCAGCCTGGGCTGCCTGCAACAGTTCAAAGGATGGATCAGGAGCAACCTTTTGGCTGGGTCAGCTCCCACCCAGCTGCCGCAGCCCTGATGACCAGCTGATGTGGGATGAGGAAAAGAACTCATCCTCTTTCCAATAGTGTAGTGAGGCCTTGATCAGCTGCAGACATTTTCATCTCAAAAAATGACTGCACCTGTGGGACATACAAGCTCCCAAACCTGATTTTAACTGATGTTTCCCTCTGTATTTGTGCCACTGATACTCTGGGAAGGATATTTAATTTATTCTTCCCAACTAGAAATGTGTCAGGAAATCCCCCAGATGATCTCCTGCTAGGGACTTTAACACCTACCTTGTTCTTCTCTTCCACTTTATTTTACCTGTTCTTACATTGCAATGTTGTTGCTGTAAGAGCATGAAGTTGTGCCTCAGTATGTTTTGGGATTTGTTTGAAAAGTGGGTAAGAGGGTAAATTGTATTTTATAAGTGTTTTCTTTAGCCACTTTCAACAGATAATAAAATCTTTTTCTTGAAACAAATTTATTCTCCCTTCTTCATTTTATGAATGGCCTGTTCAGAAGAAGTTACAAACAGGATGTAATGACAGTGAGTGAGCAATTCATGGTGCTTAATTCAGAGAAAAGTAGTCAGTCTGATGCTAAAGGCAATGGATTTTCCACACCCACAAGAGCTTCCTCCTCCTCGTCTTCCTCTGAAAAATTCTGTCTCATAAACATGGCCATATATGAACACTCAAACAAAACCAGATAAGAAACGAACCAAAGGTCCTTCTGTTATCAGATGAATAGCACCCAATCTATACCTCCTTTGGAAAACTGCCTCCCCAGGCTCTGCACTCACCTGTCCAGTTTTGTCATCTAGTTAGGGTACTCATATGCACCTCCACAGAACATAATCCCAAAGCAGACTTCTCCATCACTAGTTTTGGGGTCAGTGATGAGAAGAATAGTTAACAACTCTTTATGCATTCTCTTTTATAAATAAATTTAGTGGATTACAAGAGTTATTCCAGTCAAGGCTTTTCTGTAAACGAATTAATTATATCTCATTGGGAAGAAATCAGAATGACAGTTTTCTTCATGCATGGCTATCAAGGCAAGAGGAAGACAGTGACAGCATAATCCGGCACAGTCAGAAATGCATGAAAATGAGCTCTTCAGGGTTTTCCAAACTGAATTTCAGAAAGTTTAATTTATATTCTTTGTTGCCACTGTTCAAGAGGGTCTAAAGCGATATTCATCACAAGGCAAAGGTTCACACTGAGACATAATGTAGAGCAATAAATGTGTTACTCACCAGGTCTATTTGAACCTTTTTGCATGTGGGTTTCTTTAAAATATGTATTTCCTATTGCGATGAAGTTATCTGTTCCAGTGAATTACTCACATTATCAGTTTTGAACATATACTGCCAATGAATCTCCAAGGAGACTTTTATTTGAATATGTTATTTTCTAAGTGCTGTTCCATATTTCTGGAAATGAACTTAGCACGGTTAATATTTGTTTCAGTAAGAACTGTCTGCTGTAGTTCAAGGCAATTAAAAGACTGTGTATGTAGCTACAGTTCTTATTTTAAAGGAATATTTCACCTGATGTTTCAAATATTAAGCATCATGTTAATACGTAGCCATGAAAATGAAGCTTTTTATGGGGGCTGGGCAGGTCACCTCAAATCTGTCAAATACAGCAATCTTTTTCCTCCTCTGAAAGCATTTGCTTCATTTCTTCAGCCTTCCTAACTTGCAACAGAATTGAACCACATGTGGATTTTCACTGTCACCTGTGACTGTTTTCCTGTGTGAAGAGGTATGGGGAGTAGAAGAAACAGCAGCCACCACATTTTACAAAGCTCAGGTGGAGTCAAACTCTTGTTCTTGTGATTTTGCCAGCCTGATAAGGAAGCACACATGGCATAGTTAGACCTTCAGATATGCATTCTTGAATACAAGCAGAGTTTTTATAATGGAGGTTTATTTTATGTATTTGTGTATATATTTTTTTGTCACTAATATATGTAAGTTGGTGTTTGTGTGTGTGTGTATATATATATATATACACACACACACACATATATATATACACACACATATATATATATATACACATATATATCCTCCTGAATTCCTCTTCCCTAGTTATGCAACAGGCAGATAGAAGGGGATCTGCTAAACAGCTGCAACAGATTACAACATCTAATCAAAGTGCTGCTGGCTGAGGCAATGTGAAGGGTCTGCTTACCTCTGCACTTTGTGTTACCCACAATAGCATGTGTGCCTTAAATACTCTTGGTCTGAAACGAGTGGCGAAGTTCAGATACCATGTTTAAAATTAAAAATCCAGTATGATTTTATTTCCTCCTGGAAGACACAGAATACTCACCCTCATAGGAAACCTTTCAAGGTACAAATTGCATGCAGACCACTTGGTCTGGTAATGCAAGCATTCCTGTTGAAGTTCTGATACAACTGTTCCATTTCATTTCTGAACTACTTGATTGCCATAATGATCCTTAACTAAACTACCATAACCAAACTGGATATCTGCCCTTTTCTGACTGGTTTCTCTTTTTACAGTAACAGATCTTTGAAAGAAACTTTATCAACCAGCCTTATAGATTAAAAGCAATTTAAGGCTAAATATTCCTGTATGCCCAGACTGTGTTACTTGCATATACTTGTAGCTGTGATAAACAAGTCTGCCTTTTAGTATGTATAAATGTAAACATAGAAAATGTGTATTCATGCACATCTTGAGATGTCAAATTCTAAAAACACTGCAAGAAGAGTGAAACAGGAAAACATGTTGTTATCCAGGAGTCACAGGATGTCTTGCTCTCATAGTGTGCATGTGTCGATTCTGTAATTTTTAATGCTGAGTAGTAACAAATCTGCTAAGCAGAAAGATTATCTGCAGTATATTTAGTTCTACAGCTAACAAGAGTTATGGTTATCTATCGGTGGTCTTTTAATGCTGCCTTATTTTTTAAAGGTCTTCCACACCTTTTCTTGGATGATCTCAAATCACATTAAAAAATGATAGGGTATTCCAATCAGCTATGATTGACCACTGGAATATATTTCAATTTTGGCAGCATCTTAAGCCAAACAAGTCAGAGGACAGGATCAAATAAATTTATATTAGAGTATAAATGAAGTTTTATTTCAAATCTACACAGCAACAGAATGAACATTTCATTATCTGGAATCTCACGCTGAATGTAGGCTGATTTCCTGAACCATTATCTTAATGCTCATGCAAATGTAATTACTACTAAATCAATATTTTGTATTCAAGCCTAATTACAGTACGTGAATTAGAATGCTACTAAGAGATGTGCATCTGGCTGGTGAGTAGACTTTAGCTGGCTGATATTAACTGACAAAGGGTCTCAGCTTCAGCTGCCCCAATGTGAGTCCACAATGCTAAAATCCACTTTACTGTTTTTGATAGCTGTCACATACACAGCACATCTGCAATAAGCTACCAGTCTTACTGTCCCAAAACAAATTCTCAAGGATGACATGA
>VWYK01086259.1:0-12332 GCA_013399775.1 Semnornis frantzii | reverse complement strand
AAAAAAAAACCCCAAAAAACAAAAAAAAAAAAAAAAAAAGGAGGGCTACACGTGGAAGTATTTGTGCCGATGTGGGAATGGTGGTTGGCATTTAGCAACATATTTTCCACACTGTATCTCAGAAAATCTGTTCTCTGGGCACTGGTTGTAAGCTTTCTGCCTAGAGGGCTTTCAAAATTAAGTAAAAACAAACAGAAAATGGCATCATCTCAAGGGTTTCTCCCCTTCGCAATGTTTTGCTGTGGCAAAAGGCAGCAGTTTGTATCTTGGCACAAGGCAGATGCCACTTCAAAGCTCCACTGCAAGAGTGTATGCAGACAGGGAGCAGTAAGAAAGTTTAGCTCTTAGTAGGTCAGAGAAAAATTAAACATCAGAATTCTCCCAAGCTTCTCTTGGAAGAGCAAAACCAAAGGCTGGAGAATGTCCAGGATCTCACAGTACTCTTTCAGTCAGAAAAAGGCTTTAAAGACTGCCTGAGGTTTGTAGCTGTTTGGTGTCACTAAGCAGTCCACTGAGGGAGTAGAGAGGGAGGCAGTGATGCGGACTGCTTTGTGAGCTGCTCTGCGTTCTTATGAGCAGCTCTGCAGTTATTTATATTGTGCTAAAAATACAAATCTTTGTGGGATCCCTTGGACAAGTAAGATATACTCAAGTAAAGAAGAGCTGCATACAATATGATCAATTTACAGGCTTTCTATCAGTCAGTCTTGAATTCAGGGAAAAGCTTTTCTTTTGACTGGAGTAGGGAAGGATTTTGACATGGGATTTTTGAGTTTGCTAGAGCATGATGTCTGAGAGTGAGGCCTGCCTCACATGAGCTTCTGCAGCAGGAAGGACCGATAGCCAATGTTGCTCACAGTCAGGACCAGCTTCTTTATGTAACTGATCCTATTATATATTTGTATACAGGTGGAGAAACTACTTCAGTTCTATTATTCCTTAATATTATAACCAATATGTTGCTGTCAGTGTTGAAATGTTGCATACACTCATACTTCTACCATATATATCACAGACATACACTAAGATATATATATTCACAGCTGGATCTCTCTATATGTATACACAATATATATTATGATACATGCATATGACAGAAAAGATTTGAAGTAGCAAGTCAGAAAANCTATCTACCATATATATCACAGACATACACTAAGATATATATATTCACAGCTGGATCTCTCTATATGTATACACAATATATATTATGATACATGCATATGACAGAAAAGATTTGAAGTAGCAAGTCAGAAAACAGATCAATAGATAAATGTATAATTTGAGTCCCAGTCTTCTCTAGAAAGCCGTCAGCTTGCCTGTGATTCCTTGTGTGACCTGTACTAGTGGGAGGTGTCCCTGCCTATGGCAGGGGGTTGGAACTAGATGATCTTTGAGGTCCCTTCCAACCTTACCATTCTATGATTCTGTGATTCTAATAACATCAGCTGGTCACTTCACAGGATCACAGAATGCTGGGGATTGGAAGGGACCTCCGGGCATCAAGTCCAAATGCCCTGCAAAGCAGGGCCACTTAGGGCAGGTCACACGGGAACTCATCCAGGCAGGTTTTGAAGTTCTTTCGAAAAAAAGCCTCTGCAACCTTTCTGGACAACCTATTCCAGTGCTCTATTACCCTCACAGTACAGAAGTTTTTTTCTCATGTTGAGGTGGAATTTCCCGCGATTGAGTTTATGTCCATTGCCTCTTGTCTTATCACTGAGTATCACTGAAAAGAGACTGGCTTCATCCTGCTGACAGCTACCCTTCAGATGTTTGTGGACATTGATATGGTCCCCTCTCAGCCTTCTCCAGACTAAACAGCCCCAGGCCTCTCAGTCTTTTCCTTGCAAGAGAGATGCTTGAATCCCTTAACCGTCCTTGTAACTCTCTGTTGAACTCACTCAACTGTGTAAATGTGAAATATATAGTCTGAAGTCTGTAATAAGCAATAAATTATAATGATGAGTCCGCTCTGGCTAAATAGCATCCAGTGTGGGTTTCTAAGTAGACTCTGTATTTATTCCTTTTATACAGGAGACAGATTATTGGTCACTTTGATTTAAATTAAAATTCTGCCTTTTTTCTTTGTAGAAATTAAAATTTTGATACTCACCGTGAATAAGTATCAGTGAGATGCATTCTAATGTTCTTTCCACAGGCCAAATAATATTTTAAATAAATTATCTTTTCAGGCCGAGCAACTGA
The DNA here is from genome assembly GCA_013399775.1 of Semnornis frantzii. Taxonomy (NCBI): domain Eukaryota; kingdom Metazoa; phylum Chordata; class Aves; order Piciformes; family Ramphastidae; genus Semnornis; species Semnornis frantzii. The sequence continues at coordinate 10,124 of VWYK01086259.1, read as the reverse complement.
GTTTAATCAGTTTAAATGAAAATACTGCTCATGGCAAGATGAAGGATTTGGCCTTAAGCTTCTTATTTGTTTGTAAGATTTCTAATCTGTGAAATGGAGATAGTTGTGTCTAAGAGATGTTTAGAAACCTATGTAATGTGAACAAAATCCTTTGGGATCTTCCAGTAAAAATGTAAGGAGTTAGTATATTTTAATACCAATTGACATTTTCCACTATAGTTAGTTTGATATAGTTGTTAATTCAGTGTCGTTAAGCAGAAAAAATGCATGATCCTGAAAACCAGAGAGAGCTATTGGTCAAGGGTCTAATTCAATGTTCTTGAGCTTCACTGAAAGAGCAGCATTGTTTGGAAGACCCACAAATAAATCTGCAAGAGATCATCTCATTTCACTGTCCCTAAAAACAAATGTGAAAAAGAAGCAGAGAGGAGAAAAGAGTAGGAAGTAAATAAGGCTGAAATAAGAGAATATTTGTATTGCCAACAAGAAACCAGGTATAAAGCATGTGCTTAAAGTATTCCTCCTTTGGGTGTATGTGAAAGGAGGTTGCACTTTGATCATAAATATACCTGCTGTCTTTCCATTTGTGTCTTAACTACATAGTCCTCTGACTTCATGGCTCTCTGTCTCTTCTAAAGCAGTCTTTGTGTGACTGAGTCTTCAACTACATGAAAAATCCTTTTTTGCAAACTCCTGCACTTTGCTTGCCGTGCCAATGTGTGGCGTATACCTCATAAAATAATGGAGGAAAACTGGAAGAACTGTTGAATAATTTGGGGTTGGGACCCAAGGCAGTGTAACCTGATGTGAGTTGGGCTACCAGACTCTTCCAAGGAGACTGAGTTGTATTGAGAGTCTGCAGCCAGACTCACATGCTTCTTTTATATTGTCAAATGAGACTTGAACACCACAAAGGTCTGACCTTTAATGGACAGATCCTGTAAAGCACCTGTGTATATAAACACAGGCCTAATGCCAATTTACATGTTCCTAAGCCAATCTCATTTGAGTTCACAAGCTGTTGATTTCACAGCCATGGGTAACTTGAATTGGGATAGTCAATATGGTGACTGCCCTCATTTCTTCTGCCTGGAGTTGGTGATACTTTGGCAGAGAAATCCATCCCAGGTGGAGCAGTTGCTAAATCCCTGAACTTCACAGTGAGAAATAAACTCAGTGCTATAAATTTGAAAAGGTCAGAACCATCTTCATCTTCTGTTCAACTGTCCCTTTCCCTAGTAGAGAAAGGGAGTAGAAAGCCATGAGCAGTGATACCTTCAGGCATCTGAGGTCAACCAGTCTGATTGTGAGGAGGATACTGGAATAATATCACAGAATTGTCAGGACTGGAAGGGACCTCAAAGATCATCCAGTTCCAAAACCCCTGCCATGGGCAGGGACACCTCACACTAGATCAGGTTGCTCAGAGCCCCATCCAACCTGGTCTTAGAAACTTCCAGGGATGGGGCTTCCATCACCTCCCTGGGCAACCTGTTCCAGTGTTCACCACCCTCATGGTGAAGAACTTCTTCCTAACATCCAATCTGAATCTACCCACTTCTAGTTTTGCTCCATTCCCCCTACTCCTATCACTACCTGACAAAGTCCCTCACCAGCTTTCTTGTAGGCCCCCTTCAGATACTGGAAGATCACAAGAAAGTCTCCTTGGAACCTTCTCTTCTCCAGACTGAACAGCCCCAACTCTCTCAGTCTGTGTCTGTAGGAGAGGAGCTCCAGCCCTCTGATCATTCTTGTGGACCTCCTCTGGACACACTCCAGCATGTCCATATCTTTCCTGTAATAGGAGCTCCAGAACTGAACACAGTGCTCCAGATGGGATCTCACCAGAGTGGAGTAGAGTGGGAGAATCGCCACTCTTGACCTACTGGCCAAGCTTCTCTTGATGCACCCCAGGATGCGGTTTGCCCTCTGGGCTGCAAGTGCACACTGGTGGCTCCTGTTGAGCTTCTTGTCCACCAGTACCCCCAATTCCTTTTCTTCAGGACTGCTCTTAAGCCACTGTCCAGGCTATATTGATGCTTGGGTTTGCCCTGACCCAGGTGCAGGAGCTTGCACTTGGTCTTGTTGAACTTCATGAGGTTGGCTTGGGCCCACCTCTCCAACATGCTGTGGAGAAAGACATTTTGCTGTGAAGGAAGGGTAATTTTCTCAGAAGAGCCAAACTGCTTCTCTCTGTGTCTTCATAGGAGCCATCACTTTGCCATGTGGCTGCTTGCTCCAGCTAGGGTGATATGAGTGCAACTGACGACACTTCTCACAGCATTTAATCTGCATACAGCAATTAGACTGACCCTAGAGAGTAATTGGATTACCAGAGTGTTTGAATTAGTTGGTGAGATAAATAACCCTCTCCCACAGCATTAATAGGATGAGGTCCAGCATGTCTCCAGCTTTGCCATCTGTCTTCAGCTCAAGCTCCAAACATCACTTGGGTTTTGATGTCCATAAGTAACCAGAATCAGGATTGGAGATTAACTTTTACTGACAGTGAAGACAGGATTTTACAAGTGATGCTCACATTTTGTGGGAAAATCATTGCAATGACTTCCAAGATTACTGGCTAAAATTGTATTGCTTTAGGGGTGGGGTGCAGTGGGGTGCTATTCTATTTTACCACTGTGAATGCTTTTCCCTAGGAAACTGTGCAGCATTTTTTCCCATGGGAAATAATAATGAAAATGCTTCCATGTCACAGTCTTTTTTTGTGTTGTATCTTCCTCTTTTTTTACCCTGAAAACAGGATGCTGCATTTTTTTTCCATGAAAGCAAATCAGACTGGATGAGGATGTTGTTCTCTTTTAGAGCAGACCTTTCTGGCTTATGTTTAAGGTTCTGGGGTTTTTCCTTTAAAACAGTTGGTATGTCACAAAGGCTACTCCATGAGCTCTGAGCAGAATTTATCTCTTCTGACTGAAAACATCTCTAAACCAGATGGAGGTTTCTCCAGCTGAGCTAGTCAGCCCAGACAGTGGGAAAGTGGTGCTTTTACATGTTGAATGCTTGTACTAGGCTGAGTTCAGTTTCACTCTGAAAGTACCTTTTCCCATTGATTGTAAAAGAAGTCTCATGGGGCTTCACTCAGCTGAAGATACTGGATCATGTGATCCCCACCTTCTGTGCCTGAAATTGTAGGAGAATATTTTCAGAGAGCATCCACGACAAATGAGACTGCTTCTCCAGCACAATCAGAGGGAACAAGATCTCTTAGAGTTCTTTAAAATAATTTTATTTTTCTGCATTTTCACAGGCATCAGCAGTATGAGAATAAATCTATTATTAACTGTGCTTTTTCTTTAGTGTTGGAAAGGAAGATTTCGACAAGACAAAGCAGAGAGGAGCTGATAAGAAGGGGAGTGCTGAAGGAAATGCCCGAGCAAGGTGATAACATGTTAACTAGAATTTAGCTCTTAAGTGGTAAACATGAATGATAAACCAGTATTGCAGTGTAGACATGTAGTATGAGGAGCCAAAGCTGGAGACTGTGAGACGTAACTTGGGACAGTCAATAAAAAAATAAAGTTTGAGTCAAGAAATTTGTGTTCTGTACCTGCTCTGTCATAGGTACACCATCCGACTTCTGACTCCTTTGGTTACCACTTGCTCTTTGACAGAATTTTTTTCTTTTGAGTTAAAGTCTACTATCTAAAGCAACTGGAGTATAATAATGAGAAATTTTAACTGACACTTCAGCCTTGGGACACCAAACAAACCAGCAGCATCCATTTCAGGTGTCGAAAAAGTACCAATGCTGGGATTGTACGGATCCCACCACTGTCACACAGGCCAGATCACAAATGGCATCACTTGTTTTGAAATGCTGCAATGTTTAGTGGCTGGTGTTAGAGATTTGTATTTCAAAAAGCATGACTAAACCACAAGCTACATCTGATTATATTTCTAGTAATATTCTTCCTAATAGTCTTGACTTTCTGTAAATCTGTAGATCAAATAAGTGTCAAGTGAGTAGAATAGTTTTCTGTAGCTTAAAATTAAACCATTTGTCATTTTATCAAGGAGTCTTGAGAAGTCTGTGATTTCCAGAAATACTTTTCTTTTATAAATTGCTTTGAGGTAAAGAATCATGAAAATATCAGTATGTATGGTTTGTATCATACACAGTGATATTAGAAGTAAAGGGCTTCTTTGCTGGCATGTGACATCACTTGTGTTTGCAGTGCTTCACTGGTTACCATACTATGGCATTCCACATAGTTGGCGTCTGAACTTGTCTCTGCCACTGTCTTTGATTTAAAACAAGCCATGTAAACTCTACAGAACTCAGTTTGCCCATCCGTGAATTCATTACTTTTTTTGCTACTTGCTTTATTGGGGAGCTGCCTGACTTTGTCCACTGATGGTTGTGAATTGCATTTAGACTGCTGGAACATTAATGAAATGAGTTAACGTTTCAGGTTGGTTCCAAACAGTCTGAACATAGGTACTACCATCCGTACTAGAAGTATGCACGCTTTGGTCATCAATGTCCCTGACTCTCACTATTCCAATCTTAAAAGATGATGAGGCTTTTCATCCCTTACAGAGATTGAGCAAAGTGAGAAAAGGAAGGAAAGAGGAATGATTTTCTCCCTCTTCCTCTTGGCTTAAGAATGCTGTCAATCCAGTCTGTGTTGCCTTCAGCACACTGTCCTTCATATCTTATGAAAACTATAATTTTTGAGAAGCATTTTTAAAGAAAAATCAGGATTGCTTTGAAGGTGCTAAAAACTGGGATATAGGAAAGACTGGCTGAGCAATATGAAGGTAGTTAGAAGGAATGACTATGGAGATGAAAGCTAAATGAGGCAGTTACATGGAGTCTTGAAATGCGAACAGTAAGAAATGTAAAGAAGTGACTGTTTCACGTGGCGTGAAGAAGTGGAGACGTCCGAGAGTTACTTGGAGACAGGAGTGTTCGCAGAGCCATGACAGTAAGAGGTGGGAATGCCACATGTGAAAGCAGAGAGGAAAAAATGCATTTATGAACGCTGGGAAGAAGCTGAAACTGAATGTTGTGGCAGGCTAGGAAGAACTGTCAGCATAGTGAATGAGACAAGGTCAAGAAGGTAGAACTTAGTTTTTACACATCAAGTTGAAGTTAATGTAGGAGTGAGAATGAAACCATCAGCTTAATCCTGTACAGTACGTCAAGAGCATAAGAGAGAGGCTGCATGATTGTGTTCAAACCCAGTAAGTGACAGACATCCAGATCCAGTAGCACACAGCAAGAAAGAAGACTAGAAGAAGAGAGTGGAATTGGCACAATTAATGAAGAATCAGTGGGAGGAACCAGAAGAGACATCAGGTAGATTTGCAGAATTTTCAAATGGACAGCGAGAGAGTCCCGCAGAAGAAAAGCAATCATCTGCATGAACTGCAGGTGGGGTGTGAGCAAGAGTAGTATTTTCTAAGGTTTGTTTATCTTTGAGAAGAAAATTAACAGCAATTTTAAAGTGCATTGAACCAAGAACAGACATCCCTAAATAAGGGAAGAAACAAAGCAGTGAGCCAGCAAGAGTATATAGCATTTTTCAGCAATATAGCGACAAACGGCAAAGAGGAAGAAAGTTTTTTTCAGGATTTCAGAAGCCTTCGTAGCGGAGGTCATTTGGTGAGTAAAACATTTGAGATTTGGGAAAGACTTTGGCAGAATTTAATAATGATGCAGAAAGAGTTCACCTTGATTTTTATTGATGAACTTGACACGTATATTCTGAGAGCTTCTGTGTGAAGTCCTGGCTGATTTACCTACAGGGATGCACCACAGCAGTCCTGCAACTCTTGTCACCTAATTGTCCAGATTGAGGGCATGTTGGAACATGTTACAGCTCATTGTGGTCCATGCACACATTACTTTGCTATGTAAACCAAGATGCAGAGAGGAAAAGAATGAGATGCTAATGTGTACAGACATGAAGCTGGACTTGAAAACCAAAGTGCACTTCCAGGTCTGCTACTTCAGAGGTGTCCACCCAAGGAATGTGGAAGCCTGCAAAGTTCTTTACAGAGTTACTTTTCAGAGCAGATCTGCAGCCTGATGATTCACATTTCAGTAAGGCTTTCCCCTTTGCTTCCATGAAAACTTGAAAGCAGAGAGCTGCTGCGTGTTGTCAATAGGTGCTAAGGAAGCAGTTTAACTAGGCAATAGCTTTTTCATTTTCATTTCAGATGGTGATGTAACAGTAAATTTTGAAACTTCAAATGGACACACTGTAGCTGTTGGGGAAGAAGCCATACAAGAGGAAAATGTGGCAAAAGCCAGTGGAGATAATGGGACTTTAGCAGAGAAAACATCAGCACTGGAAGGAAAAAAAGAAGATCATAAAGGTAAATTAACATATTCTTCACAAACTGTGTTTTGCCTATTGAAAACTTTAACATGTTCTTCTGTTAAATACATGCTATGAGTTCTGTTCTGCCACAAGGATCCCAGCAGAACCTGCCAAGAAGATCAGACTGGTGAAACATCAGTATTTCATCACTGGTAGGCATGCCTTTTACTGTGGATATTTTAAGATCATAAAAGGAGCATGGTCTGAGCATGAAAATGCATGGAGGGCTGTTCAATTTCCAGATTCAGTGTGAGCCTTTCCTTGTATCCATGGACAAGCTTTGGTTTCAGGTTTCCCTTTTGTCAAACAAACAAACACTTAAGTGCATATGCATCACTTTGTAATTTCACTGTAGAAGTGGCTCATGAATTGAAGGTTGAGTAGTGTTTAAGCCACTTAAAACCCACATCATTTTGAATGTGACTCATTCCTGTTGGTTTTCATTAAATCTTAAACACTTGGAGTCCAGTTCCTCAGAAGTATTCAAGGGACTGTAACACTACTGCAAACTGAACCTAAGTCATTTGTGGAAAATGTACTTTATGACCATAGGGTTTTCTATAGCTGAATTGCAGTCAATACTGCTAAATATTTAGCAGTTGCAGAGTCCGTATTATTTTTGTTGCCTTCACTCAGATCTACCTTGATAACAAGGGTTTCACTGAGTAAGGAAAAAGTTAAGGTTAGTGTGGAATCATAGGACTTGGACCAGTTTTATTTTCTTTCTCTAACCTTTTGAATAATGCATTAATTCTTTTCCCTGTTTAAAAAAAAAAAAAAAAAAAAAAAAAAAAAGNAAAAAAAAAAAAAAGTGATCTTAAATACTCTTCCACTTAACTAGATTTTCCTAGAGGAAAAGCAAGGATACAAAAGATCAAAGATTTTATCCTTGTTAGACTGAGCATCCTTTTCAGTGCCTTCTAGTAACCTCTGATGAATGAGCCTCTAGAGGTTGAGAGGGTCAGTTTGGCTAACACAAGAATTTTAATTCTTCTCTTAGCTGTGTAAATCACTTGACTGTGTAAAAAGTGACTGAATGTCCAAGGAGAGCTGCCCTTCTTATAAGATTTCTAGTACTTCCTGTCTCCCAACAAGACAGAAATGTAAGATTAGCCTTTTTCATGAGATTTAAATGTGTCTGTCTTTTGGTGCCAACTAGAACCAGATGTGCATTCGGTAAGGGGGAAAGAGTTATAAACGCTGTGGAAAACTCCTTTAAATGGTTCAGGTTAACTTTGGGGTTAGATCTGACCACTTATTATTTTATGCATTCCTAAATACAACCTTCTGGAATTGCCAGCTCTTGGAAGACTCCAATACACATTTCTAACTATGTCGAAATCCCCTCTAGCTGACTTTGCAGAATGTAGAACTCCAGCAAAGCAGAAAAGGTTCAATATCTCTTTCAAACACATTTTGTTACACTCTGCACTTCCTATATATTCTCTTGACCTTACAGGGAGAAATTGAAAGTGACTGCTGTACAGCAGTAGACTCAATACAGAAGAATATATAGCTAGCACCCCAGTCCCTCTCAGAGGATGAACTAGGGAGAAGGAGAACAAAAAACAATGAGCAAACAGCATTCTAGGCTTTATAGAATGTCAGTATGACCATACAGTAAACACAAACCACTTTAAATGTAAGAGAGAAGTACATTTGAACACGAAGTTCTCCTATGTGTAAATACCTTGAACCCCCTGAAAAGGAGCAAGATAGATTTATTGCCAAGAGTAGGTGTTAAGGTTCAGTTCCGCAGTGGTTTTAACACAGTGCAAATCCAGTACAAATCACTGGATAGTCTTTGTGAATACACTTCAATTAATATTTACTTTTATAGTGCATTAAGCAAAAAGGTGAGCCAGTCTGCTGAACTTGTGGAAGAGTAAGGCCCACTGTGTCTCCCAGATGCATCTCACCTTGGTGTTTTTTTATGGCAGATGCAGTAGGTACACATTGCACCCGCATCCACTGGCAGAGCAAGGAATTAGCAACCACAGAATGGATGTTGGCTCGTCCTTACAGAGCTGAGGCAAGAATACCTGGCTCACTGGCATCTGCTCAGACCATAAAACATGCTGGTGTTTCAGATCACAACCCTCCTTCATGAGAACTGAGACATGTGGAGTGAATACTGGCTGGACAGTCAGGATTCAAGCAGTTCATCTTTAGTGATGCTACTGTTAGGCTTTACAGAGCCCCGAATTTCTATTTGTAAATCTTGAAGGAGGAAGTTCCATACACTTTCCATGTTTATAGAACCTGAAGAGAGGATTAATTCCTGCTGTTCAGTAGCACAGTGTGCTGCTGTTTAAGCTCTGTCTGGTTCAAAATGTTACAAAAAGTGCATCTCAGGCCCTGAAAGTTATGAAATTATCTTAAAATACTTTTATGAAACGGTGGCAGTCTTTACTTGCTCACTTGTTCAAGCAGATCTTGAAAATGGCCTTCTCTTATAAATTTGATGACTGCTGCTTAGAAAGAGTAGGTGATACAGGCACGTTGTGATAATATGGTGAGAGTTGACAGCAACATGTGGTAGAATGTGAAATATGTCAGGCATTAGAAGTTAAAGGAAAAAAGTTGTTTTCACCTGAGCTGCAGAAATAGAGTACCAAGAGGGCAAACATCCTTCAGTGAAGGAAGCTTTGTAGTCCTGTTTCCAAAGGAGCTGATGAAATACATGCACATAATGTTTTTCCCCCACAGGGTAACTCTAATAGAAGGCAAAGGTTTCAGGTCTTCATATGTTCTTTTCTCTATGTTTTTTTCTGCTCTTCCTTAAATCTGCCATTAAATTTAGTTGTTTCTTTTTCTCATGAGTAATCCAAAATAAAGAAGGTTGGAGGCACAGGCTCTGGTCCTCTGAGCATGTGTTGTTGCTCACCAACACTTTAGTTTGTCTGTAAGGAATGTTCTTCCAAGTTAAATTTTCTAGATTCATTTTCTAAGAGGTCTTTGCTTTATTTTCCCAAAGTAGAACAAAATCTGATGAATTTAAGATAGTAACCTTCATTTTCCAGAGTGCCAGACAAGAACCTTCTTTCTCTCAGAAGAACCAATCCTGCAAAGTACTTACTGTGAGAGTCAAAGCAGACTTTCTTCCCTCTTCTTGTCTAGCTGACTTCCTCCACTCCTGAGCTCTTTAGATCATCAATGTGAGTTGGGCTTTTATTTTTTGCTTGACTCTTAAAGAATCTCTCACTCCAGCTGAGTTGTTTACTGGCTAAAACCAGTTCTTCTAAGAATAGTATATCTTCAATTCATCACCTGAACTATGTAAATGAGACTGAATCCAATCTTCTTAAAAGGAAAGCTACCGTAGATAAAGCTGTATTTGGGCAGAGCTTGTCCACCAAGTCAAGACAGGCTGGCTCATGCTAGTAGGCTGACATGAGAGACACAGACTTTCACCCACAAAAGCTGAGTGGCAGAGGAAAACTGATTTCCAAAGCTGCTATTTTCTTTTCTTTTTCTTTTTCTTTTTTTTTTTTAAAGGAAAGATATAGTAATGTGGCTCCAGAAATAATATTTTAGATTATTGTTTTAATGAACTAACCTTTGACTTATTTGAGCATATCTATATAGAAAGCCTAAGGAAATATTGAAACCTACATGCCTTTCACTCTCCCTTAGACCAAGAGATGGTAAAAGTATGCAGTGACAGCGAAGATGTTTTAGGTGTTTGCTTTTCATTTAATATCTTACTTTTTATTCTGAAGTTGGACAGTTAAAACTGTAAATTTTTATCAGTGGTTTTTTTGTTTGTTTTTT
>VWYK01086231.1:780-11276 GCA_013399775.1 Semnornis frantzii | reverse complement strand
ACTCAAGAGTGCTGAGAGAACTGGCTAATGTTATCACTCTTCCACTCTCCATCATTTTTGCCAAATCAAGACAGGCAGGAGAGGTGCCTGAGGACTGGAGAAGAGCCAATGTCACTCCAGTCTTCAAAAAGGGCAAGAATGAGGTTCTGAGGAACTACTGACCAGTCAGTCTCACCTCCATCCCTGGAAAAATGATGGAGAAGTTCCTTTTGGAGGGTATCTTAAGGCACTTGGTAGAGAAGGTGGTTATCAGGAGCATTCAGCATGGATGTAGGCTGCAGCACAGGAAGTTCCACCTCAATGCAAGGTGGGACTTCTTTACTGTAAGGGTCACAGAGCACTAGAATGGGCTCCTCAGAGAGGATGTGGAGTCTCCTTTTCTGAAGACTTTCAAGGTCGATCTCAGCTAGATTATGGTCCTGCTCTGGCAGAGGAGTTGGACTATCTCTTTGGGTCCCTTCCAACACCTGACATCCTGTGATCCTCAATTAATTAATTAATATGAAAGCAATATGCAGTCTTCTATCGGTATGAACTTATTAAATAAGCAAATGGGAATAGAGTATGCCTTTCTAAGGGACAACATGGAATTCTTGGCAACCTGTGACAGAACTTTGAGTAGGGAAGAGGCAGAACTCAGTCCAGCTGAGCTGCCATTCCCATCAGAGCTCTATACACTCCAGTAAAACCCCCTCTGAGATCTCCTGTTGATATCTACATACAGGTTTGCAGAATTCAGTAGCTCTCTCACCAAGAGACTTCTGTCCTTGTACCACTGACTACAGAAATGGAGTGGCAGCGTAGGAAAGAGGCTGGATTAGGAAAGAATAATATTACTCCACTAATACTCCCTTGTCTTTTCAATCTAGATGAAATTCAAAATACAGCAATTCTGACTCTGTAGCAAGCGCTTCCAATCACGCTTGACAATGTTGATTCTACAAATGGTCTATTAACAGTCATGTAAATGGCTACAACTCCTTACAAGTATCCATCAAAAGAGGGGAAAACGAACATGTTCCTTCACACTTCCAATTCTGGCATGAAAAAGAGATGCCATTTTTATTCCACAAAATCATTGATTCTCTTTTCATAAATGATATTTAGTGATACTCACCTACCCAAAATTCAAATTAAGTCTGTTAAAACAAGAATTTATCAAATACCTACTAAGTCACACCATTACTTTAGCTTCCCTCTAAAGAAATAAAGCTGTACAATCACATCTTTTTAGGGCTGACAGGTTAGGGTTAAAGTCCAGTAAGAAACAGATGGTTGCTGCTTGTTGATGCATGGAAGTACAGGCACCAAAAGAACTGCTAGAGGATCATGGTTTGCATCATCCTTCAGCAAAAACATGTCACTATTAAGGCACTAAACACAAGGTAGCAAGGTACACATTACACATATTTCCAAGATGCATGTGCATTGCCAATCATGTATATCATTCTGACTGGGCAGATAGTCATACTGACAGTGCCAAAGGCTGACAATTCTTCAAACTCAATATTAAGTCTTTTTATACCAGAACTAAGCATGAAACTTACATATGGAGTCTTGAGGGACTGGAAGATTTGTTTGCAGTCATCACTTCAAGTGTTTGAGAGTAAATTAACTTCTTTATAAGTTTTTCTAATTTGATTGCTAGGGTCAGTGTAAGACTCACAACAGATTAAGATGACTTGCTCATCTGCCAGAGCTTACCATTTCTCCAGATTAACCTACAAAAGCAAATTAACTCACAGTAGGTCTTCTGAAATCCAAATTTTCACCTTTGTCTCCTGTCACCCCCTCCTAGGCAAAGCGAACACACTCAGAGGCCAAGAGAAGACAGGTCTAGGAAATTTTCTTTTAAGTTGGCAGCAGCCCTTAAAGAGCCAGGACCTCAACAACTCCTTACTGCCAGCAGTAACCTTCCCTAAGCCCTGCAGCATATCTTCATTGAAGTACAAGGGCTCCACAACAGGATTTTTAATCAGAATTGATCAATGTTGCCTACATCTTCAAATATTACTTCTCTTAAGGCATTATCCTAACATGCTCCTACTCCAGAAACCACCCACAGAGAAGCCAAATGGGAGCCCTGGCACTTCCACCTGAGTGCAACCTTTCAAACACATAAGCCAGTGACATTTGGACTGAGCTACAGTGATGCTGCAATCATGCAGTTGAGACTCCACAAAAGTATTCTTCTCGGGTACCACTACTACAGACATGACAATTCTTGTAAGTGAGGCAAGGAAGTAAAATCCAGTTATCACAGCAAAACTACTCAAGCTCCAAGTCTTATGCTGATGGTAGAGCAGTTAGTAGCATTCAACTCCCAAATGTATTGAAATATTCTTGGCTAACAATTTATGCCCATCGTAAGGGGCACTGGGAAAGGATAACATTATCAATTGAACAGTTAGAGTGCTTCATCCTTTTGCAAAAATACTTCAACTAATAACGAATTCTACAACATTGCAAACTTTTTAAAAGGGTTTTATCAGTACCTAATTACTGAGGACAATTTAGTCACTCTCCTCCTTTCTGAATAAATCAATTTGGAGCAGCTTCCGAGTGAGAAGGATTTCTACTGCACGATTTCTCCAGTATCAGCATTTGAGGATCAGTTCACATGCCTGATCATAGTTGTCTTCTTCCTAAAGCATTTGTTTCTTGGCTTTCAACAGCTCTACAGAGAAAGAACTCATCTTTTCCAACAAACACAGGAGTGAGGAGTATATGGTTATTGTTCCATTCATTCTTCACCCATGTTTTCTTTAGGAGTGAACGTGCAGAAGAAGTAAACACCTTCCATTCAGTCATGAGGTAGAGAAGAACCGTGAATGTGTGTCCCTCTCTAGAGCATTAGCAACCAACTCGTGTGCATTTTATATGCAGAGCTCTTCAGAAGTTGAAGTTTTTACTGAGATCTATCTTAGCTTACCTATCAGCACCAGCCTAAGCACCTTGCTATAGAAGAACACAACTGTAACTGATGTGCCACACAAAGCAAACTAATTCTGTCACTACAAGGTCTTTTTTACTTCACAAGGACAGCTGCTGAATTTCAGGATTTACCTGCTGACCCACTTCGACAGAGTTTAGATTAGCTTGTTACACAGCACAAACTGCACGTTTTGCAGGAAGTTTTACTTGTGACTGTCGTCCATGCACTTAACATTTATTCGTAACCAATTCAATTTCATCTGAATGGAGTTCTATTTGTCCACCTCAGATGTTCCACAATGGAGAGTAAAGAATTACGAAATGGGACAATCAAGAGATGCATTTAATAAACACACTTGAATTTAACCTAAATTGCTAATGGAAACAGCCATTAAAAGACTCTGGATACCCAAAAAGATTATATGTAGTTCCAGGCCTACAGAATCCAGACTACAGTCATCCTTTGTTCTTTACTTTCTGGCCACTGAAAGCCCAGATCCACTGTGATTCAAACAATCTGCACATATTTTAAAGGTTTGGGCAGGTACTGGCATTGCCTCTATTGTTCATCTGATCTACTGAACAATGTAATTCGAAACTTTGTGTTATGATCCAGCTAATGTAAATTACAGTACCAAAAAGTACATTTTCAGTGGCATAATTTATGGTACCAAAAGTAGTTTTCCAGTAGATGACACAGTCACATGCTGGAATGAAGCAATTCACTCAGTGACCATGAGTCTCACTAATAACAGAACACCACAAATAGCTCAAGTTTATCTTGCAGTCCTCCAGCAGAGTAAGATGCCACTGACCTGAGTAGCACACAAAAGTAAAACCAACACTTTTGAAAGCTTGCCTTTCCACTACAGAAGTGAAAAATCTAAAAAAGGAAACATATCTCATGCATTAGAAGACATTACTTTGTCTTCTCCTTACCACACTGCATAGACAGTTTGTGCATGCACTACTGCAGCTATTTTTGCAAAGGTCACATCAAGACGGCAATCTGATTCAGCAAGGGACTTCCTCGAATTGCACACACCTGAAATTTGATTGCACCTTCCAAGACTAGCATCTAGAATGTTCTTAATTTCAGAAAGAGGCTACACTAGCCTCACTTTTCACGCTGCAGAAATAGAACGAAAGCCACAACCCCTGAGAAAGACACAATTGAAAGAGTTCCCAAGGGAAAACTATAATTGTAAAGGTATTTTTCCCTCATTTTAATTTTCTATTTCAGCCAGCAACAGCAGAACAAAATGGACATGTTAAACAAGGCCATTAAAAAGCCAGTTTCTTCTTTATGAAAACTTACCAGGTCAAGTTACATCACACAGAGGCAAGTGTTTCTTTGCCTTATAATAGCCTTCAGTCAGTTTACTTTTTTTGTCATGCACAGAGCTCTGGTCATTTCAGCACTATGATAAACCAGTAAATACTTTTAATTTAAATAATCAACAAGTTTTTCTAACTGCATATAAACTACTGCAATTCTGATGCAGGCCTTGCTGTCACTGACAAAAGGTCAAAAATGAGTGGTTTTTTCCCGAAAGGTGCAGTTGCAGGATGACTTTGTAAAGGCCCCAAAGTTATTTATCCCTGTTAATTATCATTAGGAGGACAGACATCGATTATCTGGGAAAACACAGAAGAGGATAGTGAGGCTTTTGAAAAGAAGCAGTGAAGCAAATAAGCAATTATCGATTCGTATGTTTGTCAAACATTTTCACCCACTCATAACAAAGAGAGTTTAAGAGGATTTTCACTACGTAGTTAATAATAACAGAGACAGCCTCTCCAGCTCATAAAAGGGAAGTCAGAACAGAAGCCAGATGCAGAACTCCAACAAACACTGATTCACAGCTCTAGTCACACTCAAAGTCACGTACGAAATGAGCAATTCAGCTATCCAGTAAGCCAAGAAGGGAAAAGAGAGGGCAATTATGTCTCTGTTCAACAGAGTGCCATTTAAAGTATTCCTTCTGATTCAGCACCAGCCCTTGTGATCAGTATTCTTGGCCTACCATCAATGAATTTAATTATACAATTACTGGAAAAACACAGAGCTTTCCCTTCCCTGCTTGCCCACAACCAGTCCAATACATGTCACAGAAATTAGTCAGAAAGAACGTGTAGAGTAGCTATCTCCAATTTTACTTTTGAAGTTCGAGTCACAGAAATGCCCAAATATTTGCTCAAGCATTACTGAAAACTGGGTGTTTCCTTTAATTGAGCAAATGGAGCCTAAACTTCTACATTAACTGATACAATGTCAGGGGCATAAAAGCTGCCACCATGCTCCTAAAACTCTTCAGTTATTTGAGATTCATCTAGGCTATTTAACTACCAGATGTATGTTTGGATTCAAGGCCAAGTGTAAGGTCCCGCACCTGTGTAGGTACAATCCCAAGCACAAATACAGGCTGGGTGGTGAACAGCTGGAGAGCAGACCTGAGGAAAAGGACCTTGGGGTCTTGGTTGATGAAAAGCTCAACATGAGCCTGCAGTGTGTGCATGCAGCCCAGACAGCAACTCAGTCCTGGGCTGCATCAAGAGCAGTGTGGCCAGCAGGGCAAGGGAGGGGATTCTGCCCCTTTACTCTGCTCTCCTCAGATCCCATCTGGAGTACTGTGTGCAGTTCTGGAGTCCCCAGCACAGGAAGGACATGGAACTGTTGGAGCGGGTCCAGAGGAGGCGATGAAGATGATCAGAGGGCTGGAGCAGCTCTGCTATGAAGACAGGCTACAAGAGTTGGGGCTCTGCAGCCTGGAGAAGGCTTCCCGGAGACCTTATAGTAGCCTTCCAGTATCTGAAGGGAGCCTACAGGAAGGCTGGGGAGGGACTGTTTACAAGGTCTTGCAATGACAGGACAAGGGGCAATGGGTTTAAACTTGCAGAGGGGAGATTTAGACTGGATGTTAGGAGGAAGTTCTTTCCAGTGAAGGTGGTGAGGCACTGGCACAGGTTGCCCAGGGAGGCTGTGGCTGCTCCCTCCCTGGAGGTGTTCAAGGCCAGGTTGGAGGAGGCCTTGAGTAACCTGTACTAGTGGGAGGTGTCCCTGCCCATGGCAGAGGGTTGGAACTAGACGATCTTTGAGGTCCCTTCCAACCTTACTATTCTATGATTCTACGATTCACATCATTTAGTAGTTGTGCCTGACTACAGAATCTTCCTCCCCTGTGGATCTCCCAAAGGTAAGTGGAGTTTCAGTGATTCTCTAGTTCTGCCTTCATTCAATTTTATGCACATCTAATATGTTTTAAACCGCTCTGCTAACAAATGGACTTGCCATCCCACAGTCCGTGCCCACTGAACTGTTTTGTTTTTTTTTTTTTGCTACCTGAAACAGCTGCATCAACCAATTAACATAGATACTACAGCAATAAGCACAACTTACTGCCATTCCAGCTGACATATTTTGAAGACAATGTTCTTTAGCAGGAAGGAATTCAATTCAAAGAACAGGGTTGTAGCCGCATTAAAACAACATTGTTCTACCATGGACTGATGCGTTAGTCACTGGTTTTGTAATGAGATGTCTTCTTACCTTTATGCTGGCTTTAGGCTTTTTCCTGTTACATTTAGGTGGTGGTGGAGAGGAGAGATCACAAGATCTCAGTTAAGTACAGAAGTTACAGTTCTCCTCTTTCAACTTGTGCTGTCTTCAAGAAACAGAGTATTTATTTGCTTTTGTTGTAAAGAAGTGAAAATGAGAAGCAAGACTCAATATTCACAATACTTTCATTAATGTAATAACAATGTGCCTCATTTTCAAAGCTGACCGTTCCAGAAGAATGTCTCTTTTGAAAGAGACAATGTTCTTTCCAAAACCCACATGGCACTATCAGTCCCCTGTGGCAATTAATTTTGGATCCCAACTGATGCCCTAACACTCCAAGTATAACAACCACACAGTGAGCAAAGGACTTCCTTCATTGAAGGACAGAATTTAATTGAGGCTATATTCAGATATGTCTCTGAAAGCTTAAGGGAAAGGCAGAGATACAGCAAATAAATTTTTTTTTTTTAAAGAACACTTGTATGACCTCTTTCTCCTCACAAATTTAAGTTGTGTAGCCTACATTCAACTCTTGACTTAACACAAAGGAGCCAGGCAGATCACACATTCTCTTTACTAAGCACGGCAAAGTCCAGCTCCTTCAGGAAAAGATGTAAGAAGAGGGGAAAGAGGCAAAAACCCCACAGATATCAAAAAATTCAGAAAAAAGTGCAGTACTATCAGACATCAAGAGTTGGCAAAATTTGACTACCATTTCTATCCTTAGGAACAACTACAAAAGTCAGACCATAACACCTTCAGAGAAAGAACTACTGGCAATGCATGGAGTGCAACAGTATTTACAAGTTTTTAAGTTACACTCTTGATTTTCAAGTTATCTGACAATTAGTAATTTCATACATTTGGCTAACAATTTCTTCCATCGTCTTTAAATGGCACAGTACTGATTTCAGTTTTATCTTTAAAGATAAGGACCAAAATCATTTCCATGGACTCAGAACTCTGACCAAATAAGCTACAAAAGCAGGACACAACAGCAATACCATGTTTAAATTAAAAGGCAGTAAGCAAAAAGTATGGGCTGTGGTTTGCTTGTTTCTTACAGCAACATACTCCTAAGTTTAGACACTTGAATGCTGTTTAAGCTAGATAAACTACACAGATAGCAACTACTGAAGTAGATGTCACTTGAAAAAAATAGCTCAATCACATTCACTTTCTGCACTAAACTGAAGCCAGTTACAAGCATTTTAAATAACGGGGAATGACAATACTAATTGCATATTGCAGGATTATATCCAAGATTGCTGTCAAAGCAACATCTCAGAATACATTAAGTTTAAAATTACTGTTAGCCCAGGGAGTAAATTCAAGTTAGCTCTTTTTTTTTTTGTTAACTCTGCTTCAGTTTTTCAGCTACGTGAACTGTCCTTTTAGGAAATCTACTTTTACATTAAAAATGTCAGATTTTCCTTCTACATACTTTACTAGAAGGCAAAAATCAAAATGAGAGTGACTAAACTGCCTCTCCATAGGGTGAATACAAGGCAATTTACGTTTCAAGTCTCTCTTTCACCAAGAACAACCTCTAACCACAAAAAAAGTAAAAGCCCCTGGGAAGAAGTCAGCCTGAAATTAGTCATAGTTCCTCTTAACTCACGAGTTTTTGCCAGTGCAGGAGGTTTTGGTCAGCCTCCTTATGCAGAGGAGACTGGTAGCAAAATACCCACCAACACTTCCAAAAAGCTTTGTTTTCCTACAGCTATGACATTTCTCTAATTAAAATAGGTGATTAGCAATATCATCTGAACACAGATTACCTAGCAATAATCTCTTGAGATTAGCATAGCTTCTTACACACATCCTCCTGGCAGGATCAAGGTTGCAGAAAAGCGACTAACCGCAGACCTATTGTCAAAGTTTGAGCCCACCTAGCTGGCAACAAAGAAATCAGGAAGCCTCTCAATCACTCCTGCTCTACTGTGGTGGAATGAGAAGAAAAGAAAAGGCTGCGGGTCGACACAAAGTAGTGAGAGGGCCCACTCACCAGTTTCGGTCAAGGGCAAGACACAAACTCAGCCCGGGAAAACAAAAATCAATTTACTTCAAACAAATCCACCACCAATTCATCAATTGGTTCAGAGCTCCACAGCGACAAACGCAGTTTGACCTTAAACGTACCTTTCCCCCACCACCTTTCTAGGCCCAGCTCTGCTACCTCCTCTCCTGCAGCAATGCAGGGGTTCAAGGGAATGGGGGCTGTGGCGAGTCCTAGCGTGCTCCCCATATTGTTTCAGGGAGACAGTGCATTTTCTGCCAAGTGGCCTGTGAAAATTCAGGCTCCCTTGCATAGACTAATCTGCCTGTGTACAACAGCAGAACTGTTAGTCCTGTTACAGTATTACTATAAGATCTTAACCACAGAAGCTAACATGGTGATATCCAGCATTTCTAAAAGCAAACTGACCTCTGCTCTGAATTCTGTCAGTTATCTTCTCATTCCTCGATTTTCTCTTTCAACCATCATCTTAGATATGGTCCTGCCTGCCCCTAGGCCAAGTACTGCTGTCTTCTTAAAGATTACACCTTACATCATTGCCAAACTTGAATATATTTGACCAGAACAGACAGTCAAGCTTATTCTGCAGAGTTCTACATCACCTATCAGATGCTTGACAATTCACATAAATCCTGCCTCATTGGTTAGAATTTGTTCAACTGGATCCCAGCATGAGAGACTTTTTGCTCACTTACCCCTCCCTCTCCCATGGTATCAACAACACAGTAAAATATTTATTTGGATCCTGGTCTTATTCTCAAATTTTCATCAAAATGGACAAATAATTGGATAAGAAAAGTGCCACTTAAATAGAATTAACTAATTCTTGTTTTCAATGTGAATGGTTAGCCTGTCATCATGCTATACACTGTTCAAAAGCTGAGAGAACCAATCTTCGACAAGAGGACTTGGGAATCAATTAATATTGAAGCTTTTAAAATGTTTTAAACCTTTCAGTAAGAGATCCTTTTCATTTCATTAAGAGATTTAGCTTACTATGAGAAGAATTATGTCACATATTCAGCTAATTTTATTCCACAAAACAGGAGAATCGTGGCTTTCACACAGCAATGTAATTCTGTCTTGAGGACAGGTGCACTTTAATTTTCACTTGCATCCTTCTCCAGAGGTTACACAACAGCTTAGTCCAAAAAGCTTTAATAAAAAGCAGCAATTTTACTACTTCTGTGTCTAATATAGTCCACATAGCTAAAAAGGCAACTTAATTAGAAATACATACTGATAAGTGATCTAAGTCTTTCAGTATCATCTACTTTGACATAAGAGTTCTGCAAGTGAAATACGGCCTATGTAATACTTCCCTCACCTGAACAGACTTTATCTTTTAGACCTTAATTATATGTAAGCTTATGTCAAATTTTTAATTATCTTTTCAATGTTTACATCTTGTTTCATCTACTTTTTACTAGTATGGCAGAACTAACATGATGCTTAAGTGGCTCAAATCAAGCCCTAAGAAATGTAATAGTAGAGTATAGCTGAGTTGTCAAAAAACATTGTCTCCAAGTAAAATACTTAATTTGCATTTCAAGACAGGTTTTCCTCAACGTGTCTATGTAACACAGCAGCTTACATATCCACCTTGCTTAACATTATATAATGAATTAATGCATTTCTACTCCCAAAATACCTCTGATGTAAGACAGTAGTAATTCTGTGTAGTCTGGCAAAAATCAACATCTACTGTCATTTGCTAAGGCATTTAATGAAAAGTTTATAAAAAACATTAAACAATTACTTAAACTAGGACCAGGCCTGACTGAAGGCACCAAGACAGTACTCAAAGACTAATGGAGCATTAAAGCTGCCTGTGTAATCCTTCTTTTTCAGTGTAGTACACATTCTGCAACACTCAAACTAAATGGTGCTTTTCCATAGGACTCCCTGCTTATCTCCCCACACATGATGATATCTTGTGTAGATGAACATTCATGTCTATCTTAGAGCTTACTGTCTTTT
>VWYK01086216.1:4294-21631 GCA_013399775.1 Semnornis frantzii | reverse complement strand
GGCGGCCCCGCGCGGGCGCCCACGCAGACGGCGGCGGCGGCAGGTATAAAGCGGCGACGGCAGGCGGTGCGCGGTACCGCGGACACCTGCACCCTCCTTCGGTCTGCGCAGTCCCGCACTGCCGGTAAGCACTGCGTCGCCTCCCGGCTCTCTGCGTGCGGTCGGTCCCTCCGTCCCGCCTCGCTGCCCGGGTGCAGAGCTTTGCGCGGGGCCTGGATACGCGTGGGCACACGCCTGTGCGGGGAAGGTGGGAGAAAGTTAGAACTCGGGGTCTTCTCTTCCTGCCCCCGCGGCGTGGGGAGTCTCGCAGTCCCTCTCCTGTGCCGACTGTTCTGCCGGTGCTGGGCATCGTTCAGGGGGTACCCGCGGAAAGCGGAGTGTCCTTTGGGAGGTGTCTTATCGTTCTGGTGAGCCGCATCGAGAACTGGGAGCTGGCAAAGCTGAAATGATGTGGTAGTCAATGATGTGCTTGAGACTGACAGAAACAGGCGCCTCAAAGCAGAGAGCTTCGGTCGCAGATGTTTTCTTCACAGGTTGTGTTCTTATGACTGGCTTTTAAGTTGCCCTTTTCCTGGTTTTATAGTAGAAATATTTACTGAAATGTAACCGCTGAATTATTCTAGTGTACTCTGACCTGCGGTGTTAGTATATCAGTGCCAAGAAGCAGGCAGTTTGAGGTGAAGTGCCAGCAGTGGCAATTCGTTCTTAAAAATATTAATCACTGAATAATTTAATTTTTTTTCCTTGTGACTAGTATCCCAGGACTGTGCTTGTTTATATCAGGCACACTGGTTCTGACATTGCTTGCAGTAGTTAGAGGAATATGTTTTCCACCATAAGGGAAAGTCTGCCTTAAGTTGGATGAAGACAGCTGTGCAGAGATACAGCTCTGAAAAGCTGCATTTTTACCTCCTGCACCAGTCCTCAGTTTTATCTTTAATTCTGAGAAACCCAAAGCATAGCAGCAATCATCAGAAGAAACGGAAAGGCAATATTAACAGAAAAAATACATTAGTATTTGTGCTACTTGGGGCTAGGAAACTGTGACCTCTTTAGTAGAGCTTACAGGAATGAGAACTTTGGAAAACAGCCATTGCTTGATGTACCTCTTTGTTGTAGAGAGGAAATCATGGTTATGCTGAAGATTTCATCTTTCCTTGCTGTTTATGCCTTGGTTGTGTGCCAGATGGACAGCTTCCAGGCAGCCCCAGTCAGGTAAGAAGCTCGTCCTGTTGCTGAGTGCTGTATCTGAATGCTGTGGAAATACTTAATGTTCTTCAGAGATCTAGGAGGAAAGCAGACTCCAGTGCATGAGAAAGCTGGCTGCTTCTGATGAGATTTTTGATGCTGTGGCTCTTTTATTGCATTTATAAACCGCCTAATGCTGTGCATGAGGATGGCTTGCGTAGTCACACCAGTGAAAGACACTGCCAATGACACACGGCGATGCGTGCCAAACCCCTCTCCTGTTCGTGGCCCTCTGCAGCAGTCTGGCTTTCATTCACCCTGCTTTCCTTGCCTCTGCCTAGACCTGGCTTGGAGTCCATAACAGATCGAGTGACGCTCAGTGATTACGAAGCTCGGAGGTTATTAAATGCGCTGGTGAAAGAGTTCATACAGATGACAGCAGAAGAGCTGGAGCAAGCCTCTGAGGGGAACAGGTAAGGACTGCAGCTCTGGGGTGGCAGAAGGGCAATGGGGGGAATATTATGAGTTCAGTATTCAGGAAAAAGCAGTGTAAGCAGACCTTCTGCAGGTCAAGATATTTTCTTTTCTTGGGGTTTTGGCTAACTGTGGTCAGCTCACTGGTAAAGGATGAAACTGCAGATACATCCCAGTGTTGGTATCGGGAGAATGGCTTCCACCTAGTTAACCTGCTTCTATCTGTCTCTTGCAACTGAAAATGGAGGGCAGTTTGAGCTTGAGTGGGTTATGTTAAAATATGGCAGCAAAAGGTATGTCTTCCTAGTGGAAGTGCTAGGGGCCACCCAGTTGCTCTTGGATTCTCTGTCGTGAAAGTGCATGCTGTTGCAAGGCATGGGAAGTCCCTGGCAGAGAGGACATGTCGCTCCTAATGCACGCAGCGCCTCTCTCCCCCTAGACCAAAGGCATGCGAGAGCATTTGCATTACCCTAACAGGATTTGTATTGCAAAGCATGGTGGTGATGTATGAGACTGAACAGCATGCTGAATACACAGGCAGAAAAACTTCCTGACCTCTGCCTGAGCGTCCAGAAGGCTAATTAACTTGCTTTTCAACAAAGCTGAATTCACTGAAAAATAGTGTTGCCCTTCTGACTGCATTTGTATGAACTTTCTTGCATGGAATGTGATGTGAAGGATTTGGGTTTGGTTTTTATTATTTTTTTTTAAGTTTCCTAGCTTTTAGATATTTATATGGGGAAGAACTGCATGGACATGCATGTTTGAGATTCCTCTTCCTTTGGGCATGTGTTTTGTTTTGTTTTTGTTTTTTTTCCCCCCTGCAGCCTGGATAGACCTATTTCCAAACGCTGTGCCAGTCTGAGCACTTGTGTGCTGGGCAAACTGTCTCAAGAATTGCACAAATTGCAAACTTACCCTCGCACTGACGTCGGGGCTGCAACTCCTGGCAAGAAGCGAAATGTGCTGAGTGACCTGGAACACGAACGCTATGCAAACTATGGGGAACCCTAGGAAACAGCTAGACATGCTTATTTCTCCCCTTTTTTTAACCTGATGCATGTGGATCTAACTTTGATTGCTAACTTTGCTGTGTTACTTTGATTCTGTTTTCGACAGAGAATGTTTGAGACAGACCTAATGTTAGGAAGACAGAACATACCAGCCTAGGGAAAACATAAATAAAAACCCAGTGAACAGCACTGCCTTGACATTTCAAATGATTTTCTTAGACCCTGATTAAAAAAAAAAATAAATCTAAGCAAGGTTATTAATTTCTGGCTGCTAAATGTACAAGTAGATTTCTCTTTTGTGCTTGCCCATCCACTTGTTCAATAAACCTATTTTTCTATAAGGATTAGGTCTGCTTGGTTTAATAATTTGTTTTAAAATGTGAGGTTGCTAGATAAGGGTAGAGAAAATTCTGCATGAAGCTGTCTTCATGTTCAAGAGATGTAATGCCAGCAATCTTAGTAAAGCTGAAGGAGCTTAGGAATTGAAATCATGGATGTACATCCAGAGGTACTGATGTAATCAGGTGTGCATGCAGTCCTGCTAGGGAGGATCTTGAGATGCAAAAGAATCAGGAAAGGCTCATACAAATTTGTTCCAACAAACTAGAAATGTGCTCCTGATTACTGAACATTTCCAGGTAAGACTTTTGTGTTGTCTTTCTTTTTCCTTCCTACTTTACAATATGCCTTTGCACTGGTATACTTAATACTTAGGTAGGTTTCAAATAGTTTTGCTAATTCAAGACAACACAGTGTAGGTGAACTGTAACTGAAGAAACAAAACTGGATTTCTTTACAGTTCTTCTGTTGCAGCACTGCATCTGTCTTGTAATCAAGAGGCCTGCTCTGAGAAATTGGCATTGATGCAGTGAAGAGTATTCACTGCTAGCATTAATGTACTGTTTTGTAGTGCTTAGCTGGGAAAACCTCTACTACTGCAAGAAAAAGTCATTGCTTCAGTAGAAAATTTGTCAAGCAAAGACTGTGTGAATGCCTTAGTCCCCCATCTGGTAAAATTACTAGCTACTGTAAACTACTCCCGTGGTGAAGTGCTGTTGTGGACAGGTCTAACTCCAGAAACAAGGGCTTCCCACATTCCCATTAAATATGTGGAAGCAGTATTTGTGCTGATCAGTTCTGCAAGCAGCTGGTCAGTGCCTGTGCAGATACAGCTTTACCAGAGCTGCTGACAAAGCTCCTGCTGTCATCAGTGATGTAAGGATCTCATGAGTTTTCTAGGCATCATGGAGCAGAGGTGTCAAAGTTGAAGGTCAGTGACTACCACTGTCCCCTAGCAGGACTACAAAAAACTCTGCAGATCTAAGCTTTTGGAGTATGTGGGTATTAAATGCTCCAGACCCAAACCTCCTCAGCACTTCTCAGTAGGTCATAATGACTTGCTGGGGGTGGGGGATGGCTCAAAAGTGGCTCAAAATCCGCCTTAGCTTGGTCTAAAGTCCAATTGCTTGAGGAAAGGAAGGACTCAGCCACCTCTTGTCATCTGAGGCTGACACTAAGAAAACCATAGAGACTTCTTTTAGAGCTTGAGCTGTGCACACAAGTTGCAAGTGCTTGCTGCACAGAAAAATCTCTTAGGCCTGGCGTCCCACAGTGATCTTTCCTTGTCCGCAGGGTAGCTACTTGAGAAATTAACTCTTTCTTTTCCTTTTGAAAAGCAGTGTCACAGCACAGAAGAGGGCATGCAACACAGCAACCTGCGTGACCCACCGCCTGGCAGACTTCCTAAGCAGGTCAGGAGGAGTGGGCAAGAACAACTTTGTACCAACCAACGTGGGATCCAAGGCCTTCGGCAGGCGGAGAAGAAGTGTTCAAATATAAAAAGCTTGAATGACAACGTGACTCTGGTAAATACATCATGATGAACCAAATCTGCAGTGCAGGCAGCCTGTGGCATAAGCAGAATTTTAGGTTTGCTGGATGAGTAACAGAGCTGTAAGGACCATGTCTGAGAAAGCAGAGTGCATAGCAGTATAAAAAAGGATGTTACAAATGTAAGAGTAGCATCTTTAGGTGGTGAGGAGGAGCTTTTGGAGATGTTCAGCTTAGATAATCAGCTTTGCAGTGCATTAATGCAACAGGTTGGAATTATTTGCTTATTTATTTGCTTATTTATTTAGCATTTCATTATCAACATTATCAACTCTGGATTTGTCTCTTTCAGGTTGCCATGAAACTGAAAGTTCAACTTTAATTTCCTGACGAACGCAACTCTTCTCCATCAACCAAGAGAGACAGACAGAAGAAGATTAATTTTGCATCCTAATATTGAAAATGTTTTATTTAATACAAATGAGGAAACACTTCTGTTATGTATAGTACAAGAGAATCTAGTTAAAGTTAAATTATTGTATATTCTTTTTATATGCAACTCTATTTCAAATAAAATGTGAGAGCATCTATTCTTCATTTATCTTCCAGCTTCTATGTCATCCATGCCGCTTCTCCTGGCACTGCTGCCACATCTCGGGGATTATACAAAACTGCTGCCTGGCAAGGCATATATGTATTATATGGTGTGCTGTGCCTTGATGTAAAACACTGACCTAACCTATTGTACAGTCTGTTTAAAAAAAAAAAAAAAAAGAGAGAAAGGAAAAAAACAACAAAAACCCCAACCCCTAAAGCGGACACTTCGATATTGTATCATTTGTGAATTTAAGCAGAATTAAAAGAAGTATTTTAGATACACTTGGATTGAGAAGCTGATTTTTCATTTGAACACACTTACAGAAGCATTTGGCACTAACCCAATGTCACTGCAGATCAGATGGTCCATTGATCTGCTGCAGCCTCATTAACCATAAATACTAGGACTGGAGTAAAAAGTTCAGAACAGAAAATATTGCTGCCTTATAGATGTATTCATAAAGCAGCAGCCCTAAGACTCCACTTGGTGAGGATTCTGCTAGAAAAATAACAAGACATAGTTAAGATCTAATAAAAGCAGAGACGAGCTTCATCTATAGGTTAAGACAAAATGTTTCTATCAAGGATGTAGTTCAGGTGAAATGGCTGAACGGGCTTTGAGTTTTGTTTAAGGTTGAAAAAGCGAATTAGAAAAGGGAGCTACAGAAATGCACATTTCTTTTAAGTAATCCTGAAGCAGTCTATTTAGGGATCAGGGATAAATAATTAGAGTGAGTGGAGAAGAGGGTAGTTGGAAGCCATCCACGGATTTCTAAGTGGTGCTGCCAACTCCCTCCTCAAAGCTGATGCTGTTTCAGTTTAGTAGCTGAGTCAGATATTTGTTTAGATCTGTTTTGCACCTCACAGCTGGACTCAGTTGAAGATCACCTCGCCGTGCAAAGTAGAGGTTAAGGCTCTCATGATCTCTCTCTCTGTGTCTGCTGCAGGTGTAATAGCAAAACAGAAGCCTGGGCAACCAGATGTAGACATAGCCAGTAAGGTCATCCAGTGACGGCGCTTCTATACCATGCTCAGTTGTGACTATGCTTTTACTCCTTGGAGAATTTTTCAGCCCTGGTAAGTCAGTGTACAAAGCAAACCTTGTAGCAGATAAAACCAGTTTAGAAGGGAAAAGTTCCAGTGCCTAAATGGTCAAAGGACTTGGCTTGGAAATCTGTTTCCCAGAGACAGCCTAGTGCTTTGTTTCCATTTTCCCCTCAGTCTCTGAGATTGCCCACGGTGGGGTGTGCTATACCCACATGGTGAACCACTGCCCTGTACTTGTGTGAGGATCTGGTTGTGTTGGACTCAGCTACCAGTTTTGGAGCCTGGAAGCATTCTTCACCAGGTTTCAGGAACATCTCCCCATTTACTTTTGCACAAAGTGGAGATTAGAGGCTGAGATCTCCTGGCTACATCAATAGTGCCCCTCTCTGTCACTGCAGAGCCTCTGAATGCAGGGGGCAGGTTGTCTCTGGCTCCCTACTGCATCCCCCAACAGCTTAATCCTCTCCAAGATAAAATGCCTTAGCACAGTTGTTGGGATGAATACATAACATCTAATGATGCATACTCGTTAGGAAGCCAGGGAAGGTTTGTGGGGCCCTTCTGGCTTTAAAGTCCAAATTCTCAGGCAGTTTATTTTTTTTGCATTATCTCCTGAGGAACACCTGAAGAACAATCTGACAGCTGTAGAGTCCATCTCTTTTAATAACTCTTGGTCCTTCTTTTCAGTTTAACAAAGTTGGGTATTTTCTTCTGTCAGCCAAAGGGATTTTGCAGCCTAATATTCTATGCCAAATGACAAACCTAACTTGTAAGCCAGATTTGGTAACCTTGGTGCTGGTTTTCACCATGTCCTGGTTGGTGGATGTAACTTTTGATTTGTTTGGTAGGCTTTTTTTTTTTTTTTCCTTAGGAAGAAACAGTTACTTTAATATCTCAGGATCTATTCCTGTTGTGTCTTCTGTCTCTGTCTGCACAGAGATGCAATAGACTCACCAGATAAATACACCTGTAAAGGACAGAGGGTAAATAAGAAAAAACTTGAGGACCCTTCCATCCTTTTCTGTGATGTGAAGAGACACAAACCCTTCACCACAAAACTCAGTTGCTCAGAGCTGTAGAAGCAGCAGATTAGTATTGAAACAAGGCGTAACTGGAGGTATAAACACTTGTATTTTTGTTTTGTTACATTTGCAGGCAGTGCTCATGGCAGAAGGGATTTCAGAGCCACTAGAGGCTTGCCAATTGCTTTGGCTGACTGAAAAAGTGGAATAAATTGCTTGGTTTTTTTTTTAAATGCTGTTCCTGATAGTATTACCCAAACTTGTCAGCTCTTAAATAAACCCCAAACTTCCATCCCAGGAGAAAATCTATCTGAGAATTAGCATTTAATAAGGAAAAGGATGGCTTCTAATGTACTTACCTTTCCATTTTAATTACGTTGCTATTGTGTGTGTGCTGAAAGCTGGCAGAGAAGGCAGTGCTGGTGCAGTGTGTATGAGTGGTGGCTATCCCAAGTCACTTAGTATTCAGGCAGCCACCACAGTATAGATCAGTCATGCATGAGCATTTGCATTCCTGTTTACCAGGCAGTACCATGGTGCCCATGCTTTGGCTCTGATGTTTTCAGGTTTCTGTCAATGTGTTCTCTCTAACAAATGGGTTGATTTTCTAAGCTGTGTGCAGACAAAGGCTTTGGGAGTGTCCTTTGCAAGTGCAGGCAAAGGAGGAAGGAATCTCTGAGTAACGCAGGTTATGGATTTTGCCCAGTTCTCTGCCCTGATCTGATGAGAAGTAAAGAAGCACCATCTTGTGGCCAGTGAATAAGCACAGATGAGGCATTTGCCTGCCTGCTCTTGCTGGTGGATGCAGCTTCCAGCTGGACATGGGGTGGGTGAGCAGGGGCACTGACCTTTGCTAGTGCTATGAGGCAAACTCACCTGCTTACCTCCTGGAGGGGGCTGTGAGGATGGGGACTCGTAGGAAGGTGTCGAGGGCTCTTCAGGGAGTCATGAGCCTCCAGGGCCAGTGTGCAGGGCTGTGGTGGCCTATGGGGTATGGTGTGAACCAGCTGCTATGGGGACCAGCAGGCAATACCAACACATGTCCCTGGACCTCTGCAGCTCCCAAAAGAGAGCCATTCAGCTGTGTGTTTTTTGCCCAGGGGCAAGTGGTCTCCTGCTCCTAGGCTCCTCTGAGTCTTTGGTTCAGGATCATGCACCAGGACATTGCTGCTTATGTTGACAGAACATCATTTTGAAATAACCCAAGTGGACTTTTGTTGTGGCTCTCTCCACATACCTAGATCCTTTTATATCCTTTTATTTTTCTGCTTCTGTTAGTGGAATTTAATTCATCTTCCTGAAAGCTTCCATCATCTGCAGTGTGAGAAAGGAGCAGAACTAATGCTATTGCTTCTGACACTAAACACTGCCAAAAGCAGCTTAGAGCAGGCAGTAGTAAATTTTGGTATTGGTTATCTAATCCAGCATTGTCATGTCTAATTAGCAGATTGAACACCTCTACAAGGTGAAGAGTTTAAAACATGCTGGAGAATTTGGGCCTGTGCATTTTTCTAGATTGAACTATTTCAGAACAGACTACTTGTCAGAGATTAAATGGCCATTTCCAACCATGTTGGGCATTGGCAACTTCCTTGCAAGCTGGCTGTGCTCACAGCTTCTGACAATCAGATGAACTCTGTCTTGGCTGCCTGAAAGGGTCCAGGATGTGGTGCAGGCATTTGCTGCCTCTTTAGTGTTCCTTTCCCTGTTCTGCACTGATGGTCCCCTCCTTTAAATGCTCCTTAGGTCTTCTAAAGCTGCTCTTTCCTGCAAGACAGTCTTGCAGAGAGAAGAGGCTACATGTCAAGGAGTATGGTCATCTGCAGGTGGTGGTCATGTATGGTAGATGTCTTGACTATCCCCTGCCACAGCTGTCTTGAGTAACTGCTTCCAAGTTTGCCAGCAAGCCTAAGTGCTTGAGATCCCATCAGTGGTGCTACAGAGAGGAAACTGCATCAGGATGAAGCAAAGGAGAGGAAGAAATGAAGGATTTAAACACAGAACAACCTGAGTGGTTCCAAAGTGCTGCATGTTTGTGAGCTGCCTGCCTGGCAGACACCCACCCTTAGAGCAGGGGAAGAACCTGGAGGGGACAGTCAGAGCAGTGGTTTCAGTGTGTTACTTTGTCTTTCTTAAGGCAGTGTTTTGGCTCCTTCAGCACTAGTCAAGTGCTGCTGGTGACCTCTGTCCCCTGATGGTGGGGTCAGAAAGGCTGAGTGTTCCCACTGCTAGGGCTGCTCTGTGTCATAGAATCATAGAATGGTAAGGTTGGAAGGGACCTTGAAGATCATCAAGTTCCAACCCCCTGCCATAGGCAGGGACACCTCCCACTAGAACAGGTCACTCAAGGCCTCATCCAACCTGGCCTTGAACACCTCCAGGGAGGTTGTGGAGCACAGAGTCACCCAATGTGATCTTTGATCTTTGATCACATTGGGTGACTGTGCTCCACAACCTCTCTGGGCAACCTGTGCCAGTGTCTCACCACCCTCACTATAAAGAAATTCCTCCTAACATCCAGTCTAAATCTCCCCTCTGACAGTTCAAACCCATTGCCCCTTGTCCTGGCATTCCCACACCTTGTCAATAGTCCCTCCCCAGCCTTCCTGTAGCCCCCTTCAGATACTGGAAGGCTACTCTAAGGTCTCCTGGAAGCCTTCTCTTCTCCAGACTGCAGAGCCCCAACTCTTGTAGCCTGTCCTCATAGCAGAGCTGCTTCAGCCCTCTGAGCATCTTCGTGGCCTCCTCTGGACCTACTCCAACAGTTCCATGTCCTTCCCGTGCTGGGGGCTCCATGCAGGTGGGCTATGCCTCAGCCCCTCTAGAGTGAAGGAAGGGGGATTGATAACTTCTGCTCCTCCAGGCTGGACCCCAGCCTTGCCTTGTGGCCAAGGTGTCTCCTCTTGCCCCCCAGGAGAGAGGCATGCCAAGGCTGCTTCCTACTGGGTCAAAGGTTGGACTGGGTGACCTTTGAGGTCTCTTACAAGTGGATGCATTCTGTGATTCTGTCAGAGCAGGAGCAGTGGAGCTCTGGACCCCTTGAAGCAGCTGTGGCCCAAGGTGCTGGGAATGCTGGAGGGTGTCTCCTCCTCCTCTCCCAGGGCAGATGGAAGCAGCCTGTGGACCCTGACTGTACCCATCCTGGTAGATCCTGCTGACCTGTATTTGTTGCACAGTCATCTATCTACCTGTACAGCTTTGCTGCAGGTCAGGGACCATGATCAAAAGGAACACTCTTCTTTTGCTGTTCAGAAAACCAGATATCCTGCTTACTTTGTGTTTGCTCCCTCTGAGGCTACTTCTGCTCCATGAAAGATCTTCACTCCATGGCAATTTGGAGTCTTTATAGCTTTGCAAACACTTTGAAAGTCCAAATCAGTGATGTCATCCGCATTAATTTGTCCATTATTCTGCTGACATGTTTGAAAGTCTGTTACAGGTCTTTGCTGTCTCTTGTTGTGGAGGAAGACAATCATTCCAATTAGCATGTGTTCCTAAAATAGTTACATAGTTTATAATTCCACTTTTAGCTCATAACCATTTCTTTTTTACTTTGAACACTATTATAGTTACTACTATCAGTGGGTAGGAACAGGCTGTTACCACAAACTAATGCCAAGCAAGTGCATCACAGGGAAGATGACAGTACCAGTGGGGGGACTTTGATGTGGACAGGCAGACTTTATCTGTTGAAGAGTCTCAGCAGCTCAAAGGGACTTTTTGCCATGTCAGTGCTCCTGCAGACTCTTAAGAAGGTAACTCTGCCAGTGACATTTTTGAGTCTGTGTCTATTTTCCAGGCAAGGTTTTGGTTAATGCAGTCCTTAACTCCAAGGCTGGAAAATTCTTCTTTATCACTCCATAGCTAAAGATACTAAGTGTTAAATTAGTTATGAAAGTGAATATTGATTTGTGTTCTTAATGTAATAGAGAATTAAATGGAACAGAGATAAATCTGACCTTCACATGCTGGAGTTGCAGTTCAAACTAAAACTGCTTTAGTTTAAAAGAGTTACAGATAAGCAGATCAGAGACTAAGCCATTACACAAGAAAAAAAAAAAATCACAAACTCTATGCATTGGCTCTTTCTAGTTCAGGCCTATTCCTGATAAGGTTACAGCCCTCAGTGTGCAAGAATTTTGCTTGCTCTATGCTTCTCTTTGCTAACTGAGGTTGTCAGAGGACACAAAATGTCCATACTGTAGCTTTTTTTCCAGTAGACAGTGGCAGAGCTCTGTGTTATCTTTGCCTCAGGTGTCAAAGAGCTGGTTTTGGTAACCATCCATTTTAAACTCAGTTGAATTAAATATTTAACTGAAACATCTTTGGGTCTGAAGTTCCCCATAGGATTAGTGTCTCTCTTCAATTCTTCCAGCGACTTTCTGAAAGATGAATGAACCCCAGCTTGTGTCAATAGCATCTGTAGCTGGTAACTAAAAGACTTAGCACTGGGTCCTGTCTCATGGTGGCACAAGCTGCCAGTGTCCCACTCACAAAATGTACAACCTGGGTAGCCTCAGGGTCCCTGAGGCCTTTCTGTCACTATAATCACCAGCATTTCCCCACAGGAGAAGTTTTACTGTGCAGCCTGCCCTGGGTGTTCCTGCTGTGGCAGGGAGGTTGGACTGGCTGATCTGCAGAGGTTTCTTCCCATCCCTACCATTCCCTGCTCCTATCTGAGTACTCCTTGCAGCATTTGCAGAAGCTGTGCTTTATAGGCTGCCACTGGTGCCACTCTAATGCTGTAACACGTGGGTTTGAGCTAGAGCTCCTGCTCTTACACGTGTTAGCAATTTGGCAGGCAGAAAACACTTCCAATTTAGCAGCTTTTGGTGATGAGTTAAGATAAAAGTTAACTGGAGCTGTCTCTCCTGGCCAGGCAGCTTTAGATGTTGTGCCCTGTCAGCCCTCCTAAGCTGAGCAAGAAAGCCTCTTTCTCCTGCAGGCTCTGTGTTGTCCTGCTATGGACACCAGGCTTATCTGGTTTTCAGAGTGCACTTTCTCCACCTCAGGATTTACCTCTAATGAGAAATTCAACTGATGAGGCTTCACAAGGTACAGCCTCCAGTGTACTGATGAGGACCACTGTGAGTTGTGCATCAGGTACTTTTTGCTGCTTCCCATTTAATGACCTTATCATATCCTGTATGCCTCACAGCTTCCCCTTTTATTATTTTATGCTTTCTCAAGGCTATGATGTAGTATTGGAACTGGTAGAGCTAGATAATGGTTGAACTTAATGAACCCCATCTGGAGTCCTGTATGCAGGTCTGGAGCCCCCAGCACAGGAAGGACATGGAACTGTTGGAGCAGGTCCAGAGGAGGCCACGAAGATGCTCAGAGGGCTGCAGCAGCTCTGCTGTGAGGACAGGCTGAGAGAGTTGGGGCTCTGCAGCCTGGAGAAGAGAAGGCTTCCAGGAGACCTTAGAGTAGCCTTCCAGTATCTGTAGGGGCCCTACAGGAAGGCTGGGGAGGGACTATTTACAAGGTCTTGTAATGACAGGACAAGGGGCAATGGGTTTGAACTGGCAGAGGGGAGATTTAGACTGGATGTTAGGAGGAAGTTGTTTGCAGTGAGGGTGGTGAGACACTGGCACAGGNAAAAGAAAAAACACACACTGCTTTAAGAAGAACCTCTTCTAGAGCTCACAGATTCCTTTGGAAGAGGAAATGGATGAGGAGGTTACACACTGCATATGAGATTAGTCTCACTTTTCAGGACACAATTTGCTTCCTAAATTTATATATATATATACACACACATATATACACACACACACACACACACATATATATATATATATATACATACACATATATATATATAATAAGCACTTACAACACCCATTTATATTGACCCAGAAGCATGAAGTGCCTTTGATGGAAATAAAACTCTACAGGCTTAACATTTTCATGTCTTTGTTTCAGTCTCAGGTAAAAATTGTATCTGAGAAGAAGAGAAGGGAGGTCATTTCGCTTTCTGGTGTAATAAGGTTTTTAGTGACTGTGTGGAATTAAGCCTATAAATGTGCTCGGATTCAGTGGCTGGGTAAGTGACATCTTCTGGAAGCTAGAGGGCATAGGAGACACAGAAAGGCTCCGGAGTAACTCGGTTATCTAGGGGTGTGAGTGAGCCTGTCAGAGTAACTCATCTCCTCCTCTTTCTGACCTGAACCGAGAAGCAGAAGCATCTTTATGGACTGTTATAATATTTCCAGATAGTCTAAAGGAAAAGCAGTTATTTGCAGAGCTATTCATCTCAATGAAGACCTTAATAGATGCATCCCATTTTTAATCCTGAGTGCTGTGTTTTTGTGTTCTGCAGAAGCTCCTAACATTAACCATTTAAATAGAGAGCTGCTTATAATTATTTTTAAAGGAAAAGAAGTGGCATAATAGCATCATAGAATCAAGCAGGTTGGAAGAGACCTCCAAGCTCATCCAGTCCAAACTATCACCCAGCCCTAGCCAATCAACTATGCTCTAAGTACCCCATCCAGGCTTTGCTTCAACACCTCCAGGCACAGCGACTCCACCACCTCCCTGGGCAGCCCATCCCAATGCCAATCATTCTCTCTGTCAAAAACTTCCTCCTAACATCCAGCCTAGACCTCCCCTGGCACAGCTTGAGACTGTGNGCTCCAGGCCCCTCACCAGCTTTGTCACCCTTCTCTGGACACCTTCCAGCACCTCATGAAGGTAAGTTCATGGGCATTAAGAGCATTGCTATCAAATGGAATAACCATAGGCTTCAGAGTCTCATTAATCTGGCTGGTCTGGTCAAAATGTTTTGCAACTTTTCTTCATCCTCTACACAATATTTCTGTGACAGCAAAATCCTGCTGTGGTTTGGGTTATACTTTGTGTCTCTGCTTGTATAATAAGGCTTCGAGGAGACCTTAGAGTATCCTTCCAGTAACT
This sequence comes from Semnornis frantzii, assembly GCA_013399775.1. NCBI lineage: Eukaryota > Metazoa > Chordata > Aves > Piciformes > Ramphastidae > Semnornis > Semnornis frantzii. The sequence continues at coordinate 7,539 of VWYK01086216.1, read as the reverse complement.
GAAGGGGGCTACAGGAAGGCTGGGGAGGGCTTGTAATGACAGGACAAGGGGCAATGGGTTTGAACTGGCAGAGGGGAGATTTAGACTGGATGTTAGGAGGAAGTTGTTCGGAGTGAGGGTGGTGAGACACTGGCACAGGTTGCCCAGGGAGGTTGTGGCTGCTCCCTCCCTGAAGGTGTTCAAGGCCAGGTTGGAGGAGGCCTTGAGCGACCTGTGCTAGTGGGAGGTCTCCCTGCCTATGGCAGGGGGTTGGAACTGGATGATCCTTGAGGTCCCTTCCAACCTTGCCATTCTGTGATTCTGTAATACCTGGCAGGAGAGGGATATTGGCAGGCTGTTTGCAGTATAGATAAAGGCTTCTTTTGTTTGCATTTTAAAATAGAGATCACAGGGCTTACCCTAAATGTGTAAGAGGAAGAGAGCATCCTGAGGTGTTCTTTGGAAGATCTCCCTGAAGTCCAGCATGTTTGGTTTCCCAATTCAAAGTGAGCTGATGAAAGCACCACAGTCTGTGAGGGACAAAGATGTATACAGCAATTTGTTTACACAGAGTTTCTCAGGTCAGTCGACTTTCTCTCTCAAACAGAAAATCAAAGGGGCTGTGAGTTTGTAGGACTCCAGTATCAAAGACAAGATCCCCTCCAGCCATTTCCACAGGCTGCATTTCCCATGGATTTTCTGCTTGCAGCCAGATGGGTGGTGAGCCATGGTGTGCTATTCCAGTAAACAAGACTGGTGGGGTAATGAAGCTCCACTGAATTATTCATTGGGTCCTGGATGATACAGAGAGGGTTACTATTGTCAACAGCCTTGAAGATGAGAGCAGTGCACAGCACAGCCCTGCCTGGGCAGCACACCTGGCCTGCTTTCTCAGGTAGGCAGCTGCCAAAATGAATACCTTGTGTAAATGAACTGTACCAGCTGTGTCTGGTAGCCTTCCATTACTCATCTAGAAACAGTCAATCTAATTCCAAGAAAAAGCCAGTTAAGTGCATGCTCCAGTGCCATGGCCATAAAACTAAAAGCACATTCAAGTGCTTTGCTAAAAAGCAATGGACTTCTAAGACATCTTTAAAGAGGAGCACATCTTCAGACTTGCTGGCTCAAATCTGATGATGCCTTCCAATGAATGTGGCAGATAAATACAGGGACACAGAATATATCAGCACAGAGCTGGTTCCAAAACCTGATGTGTACCAATAACTTAATATTAGCCCATGAAGTACTTTCTCAGCTGGCCTATGGGCTGTCCTGGAAACCCTCCTTGTTAAACTCCCTGTTTTGGGCCACAGTGTGGTTAAGGGTGGGAAGGACATGGCCTTCTGCTCAGAGCTGTTGGGGAAGGTCAGGCTATCTGAGAAGTGAAAAGCTGCTTTTCCTCTAACAGCAGTGGGCTTCTCCATTGCTTGTACAACACATTTGGCATTATTAAGCTGATGGAACAAATGCACAAAGGTGGCAGAAGAGGAGAAAGCAAACTGATGTTTTCTAGTCAGAGGATTAAGAGGAAACTAAAGTGGCAATGATGCAAGGACTTTGGTGTGTGCCCCTCGATAGGCACTGCCAACAGCCCCATGTCTGTGGGGGCAAGACAGAGCAAGGCTAAGCAGATTGAGAACACACATAAATGAGAATATATAACCAGCAAAACAGGAGGAGATAAACCAGAAAAGGCTAAAATCCAAACCTTGCATTCAAAGTGGGAAGATTATTCTGCTTTTTCCTCCTTCTAAGTGTTTGGGAGGCCAGTTCTGACTATAATTTGTACAGAGCAAGAAGTATACTCTAATCTTAACAGCCTGGGATGAAATTAAAAAAAATCCAGGCTCAGCAGAAAGGATAATTTCTGCTGTATGAATGCAGTTGCAGGATGCAACCACATCTGATAGCTAGGGACAGAAGCAAGCATATTGGTGGCACCAGGAGGAGTGCTAAGGGGTGTTGGTGTCTGTGCCTGTACCTACTGACCACTCTGAGTGCTTACTGTGAGAACAATTAATACCAGATTCCTGAGAGGCTGGTGGAATTTGCCAGGCACCCAAAAAACAACCAGCCCATTTTCAGGTCCTCATTACTGCCTAATGAACTGCTTGACCCCAAGGGCCTATAGCAGCCACGAGAAGTCTGCTTTTGGGAAGCCCTGTAGAATAGTTTCATTCAAATACAGACATAATTACACCTCTCCTCACAATATTACATCTCAAATATCCTCCCAGTAACCAGAATCATTGCAGTGTGTGAGGAGTGAAGAGCTCCTTTATGCTTACAGCAGAAAGCATCTGAGTTGTTATGAGCTAAAGAAGGTTCATAATAGAGAATGGTAATAGAAAAAGCCTTGAGGCATCATCACAGGCACAGAAGAGGCATGAGTAAATCTGAGTGTGAGGGTGACAGTGCTGTGCCTTTACTAGAACACGCTTCTGTGGCGTGAGTGAGAGAGAACAGGAATCCTCTGCCTCCTCCACAGAAAATCACAGCTACAGAAAGGTTGTGTATTTCAGTTGGTTCTTCTGATTTGCTCTAATTATTCCCACTCAAGGCTGATTTATATTCAGCAACTTTACTTGAAAAAAAAAAAAGTTTCTGCTAACAGACCACCAGTCATGCTCAGGGGCAGGACAAGGGGGAAATGATGTGTTCAGATGCAGTCATTTGGCCAGGCTTTCCTTCCAAATATCTCTGATGCTGCGTGTTATGACTGATATTTCCTTATGTGCAGTAGGTCTTTGGTTTTCTGCCTCCCCTTGGTGAAGAGCAGGAATGTTGACTTCATAAGGGATGTCTTCAAATCTGTTTCCCAGGGTGGTTTTTTTGGTACCAGTAGGTAGTTTATTTAGCAACTGCATGCTTTTAGCATGAGCAGGATGTAATGCAATAGTAAGCCCATAAGAAGTTTTAACCAGCTGTACTGTGTTATGCTGCTCCTGCATCACTCAGAGCACTGCTTTCCATGAGTCATACCCAGCATCCTCACACTGGGGTGGTTGCTGCATGGGCAGGAGTAGGACTTGCTGCTGCATCACTCAGAGCACTGCTTACTCTGAGTTTTTATCAGTCATACTCAGCATCCTCACACTGGGGTGGTTGCTGCATGGGCAGGAGTAGGACTTGTTGCTGCATCACTCCGAGCACTGTTTTCCCTGAGGTTTTATCAGTCATACTGTGATTGTTTGGGAGTTCCCTGCCCCCCCACACTTTAAAATGACCCAGAGTAGACCTCAGCCGGAGCTGGAAGTTAAGAGATG